>QXVX01001066.1:0-34895 GCA_013436065.1 Halocynthia aurantium | reverse complement strand
CACACGTACAAACCACACACGTACGGAAATCATTGATGTGACTGTAAGTTAGTTCGAATACACTAAATTGCTATCGAACTGCAGCATAAACTTTATTTCCGGTTATGGCCAGAAGCCTAGAAATTTGGCAGTCTGTCTCGGCTACGAGTATCCGTCACGGAAAACTCCTGTCTCAATTCCCGGATATTCTTTACCAAAAATCTAAAGGTCGCACCTGACGCCTCATTGTAATTATTGTGCAGTGGAAGCTATAGCTACAGACTACTTAGTAGTTGGTGGCACTACATGCTATAGAACACTAGTCTTGTTTACTGCATATATTTGACCCGTATTTCAGGAATACAAGATATACATACTAGCATATACGACATATGTGAAGAATAGACCAATGTTGTTGACACAAAGTTAATTTTCCGTATTATATCATAGGGGTGTTATTTACAATGAGGACCCTACGAACCCCTTGTCTCACACACACTTACACATTATTTTATATAGGATATGTTGAATTACAGTATAGCAGGATTCGAGCGAGCGCCAACCTGTGTAAAAGCACTACAATGGAGATCCAAAAATAGGTTAGTCCCCAGTTATCGAATACCATAAGAAAGCAAACGATTGAAGCCTCGTTGATATCCATAACATAGTATTCCACGCATAAGTGAATTCGATATTAAGATACTTCACATGCACATCATTGAAACTTTCTACAATCCCAATAACAATATTCTAAAATCCATTCGCAATGAAACGTGATCCATTGTTAGTTTTATTTGCATGGCTTCTAATAGCTTGCTAATTTACAGCAAGTCTGCACCTATCTGCTTGCATAAGGCCGTGTATCAGTACATTGGTTTGGTACTGCGCTCATGTAGGTCCGTAGCAAATATTTTTTTTTCTATCGTTTAGTTTCCAACAATGGTGAACGTACACCAGACTAATCGTGTTCCAATCTGCACTTTTAGAAAATAGAAAGAGTTTTAGCAATGAAACTTGTAACCCAATTCATTCGTACAATATATAACACTTTGCTTGAGCGAACATATTTCCCAAAAAGTCGGTTTCAGGCCTGTTATCTGCTACCGGTAAGTGTCGCTCGTTACTAGTACTGTGATTTTGAAATTTCGCCATTTTATCCCTTTGTCCTGCTATGTAAATACTTTCAACATTTACTGGTTAAGGTCAAGTAATAATAAAGATATGTCGGACACACATTTCACTCATCTGTTTCAGTCGTCATTCATTCAAACATAATGGAAAAGTACAATATAATATTTCGCAACTGTTCAATTATCCTGTCTCTTCCATATTTTGATTTATGTACAGTATGAATAATTGCCATTGGTTATTGTTTGAAAACTCTTAAAAATATATGGTGCTATATCATGAAGAGAAAACTACATTTTTTCTTTTGCTTCCCACTGATGCACAAAATACCATCCCAATGCAGCAACACCACCAGTCCAGTAACGAATAATTAAGAAAGCTTAATTGTATAGAAAACTCATTATGACTGTCAACATGACAGCAAGGGGCAAATAGTAATTGCTTAAAACGCCGCTTAATTCAATCCGATAAGATTGATGTTATCTTTGTTCGTTACTTTAGTCAAAGCCATTTATAAATAGTCTTCCTCGAAAATCCATGTGAATTAGACTAGCCAATTAAATTTTAAATATTAAGACAGGTACGATAATAGGATTAACCTAACAAAGATAAGTATAAGAATAGAATGGAATCCATTATCAAATGATGTGAGCGTTTAATATCAGTTCTAAAAATATGGTTACTGACGGCAATGACTCATTCCTACGACGAACCGTTGCAGTACTGCAGCTTCAGTGTTCTAATGATGAAGTCCTTAGGTCATTGTTTCGATGTGTATTGTAGATGAACTTTCTATGGAAGAATAGATTCAGTTCAGCGTAATATAACGTAAATTTGAGGTATAGAGTTTAAATACACAGACATAAATTATTTAAAGTTGAGCTGCTGCTTGAATATCTATAGGCTGAGAACGCTGACTTATTCGGCATCTGACGTCGAGTTACGTTTATCAATCATTTTGTAGTTCTCGAGTGTATCTTGTACCTTGAATTTCATTGCAGATACATATACAGGTATATTACAGTAAAAGCTCGTTAGCTCGAATTGATTTGATGGGTCCCGGTAAAATATCCATTAGAAAGAATGTTTCGATAGCTCGAACTTCCAGTTAGAGTGAAAAACAATTCCTAGTCCTCTCGGTCTGGAGCTAATGAGCTTTTACTGTAATCGTAGCTGAAAAGGGCATACTGGAAATTCTGATAGCATTTCATGCAGGATTAATGTATAAAACTGTCTGTACTCATTAGTGCGCAAAGGAACTGGACAGACTGTTACCAACATGATCAGCATAGAATATTGTAGAATACGAAATAGCAAAGCGAATAAGTATATTAGGAATTTCAAGGTTCAGTGGTTAGATACTTAATGAGCATTATAGCTTTAGTGAGTTATGATTAAGTAAACTTTAATTCTTTGTACCATGGTGATTCAACATACATTTATTTTTAAACAGGCGCGTTTCTATGGTCTTTATAACGATGGAAACCTCTGCCTTGTTTTAAGATCTTCTGATAGTAAAATTGCAATCGCATATTTTAATTTATATGAGCACAGCATTTCTGTCGGCGGTGATGTATAGGATGTAGGGTAGTTTATAATATGCATATCTTGCTATAATATGCTAGCGTTTAGGATGGTGTTTGATATTTAGACTAGGAGTTTTTACACCAGTTCTACATAATTGCATTTATTTGGCACCAAGCCTAGTATGAACAACCACTCGTTCTGATGTTTCTGACTTTTGCACATGTGAACTTCTTGTTTATTAAGTTAATCTGTAGATAATTAGTCGATGCTTCTCTTTCTTAATTAAAATGCGTTCACGCGATTTATCATGCCAAAAAGCGATCATCTCGTCACTTGTCATTTCCCTCATGAAACCAGAGATCTTCGTACTCTTTTGATCCCATTCTGGGAGCAGTCAAGTAATAATTCATATCAATTGCATGATGGAATGATGATCCAAAGATACTGTGCGAAAGCTAAATCTAAAATATCAACGAGTAGAGAGCAGAGAAAAAGGGACTAAAATGACCATGACACAGTGAGTTAGCTTCACCAATAATCAGTTAGTTCGTTCAATAGATGACTTGCAGAGCTAACGACGACAGAACGTTTCTTTACGTTAGAATCGATGTAATTGTCATAAATAAGTTCTAATCTCACATTATCCTTAAAACTAGTTAATAAAAAAGTTTTCACAGTGTGCAGTATATGCCCATGGGATTTAAATCAGTAACCATCCAGTTGCTATTCTTACATCCATTGTATACATGTATATACCGCAATAAGCGTTAGTTTATTTAATAAAGTAATACTGTACCTAGGAGCCAGCTGTTGTCACTAATGCGAAAATATGAATAATGAAGTACTGTATCCATATTTTTATAATACTTGGACACAACGTCCCAAGTCTAACAATTCGCTCAAAGCACTCGGTAATGTAATATAATGTAGAAATTGGCCTCCGGTGTTTAAGACGTTTAACTGCATTGGTGAAAATCGTCAAAACCGCTCTTGAACATTCAGATTAAATTTCACTTTATACCAAATCATTATAAAACACAATGGGAAAAAGGCAACTTCGAGTTTCTGGAGCAGGCAAACATATAGACTATGTACACTTCTTTACATATTCGATATTAGTTTGTTCCTTACAAAGTTATAGCAATAATATCAGGCTGATTGACCGCATAAAAACTGCCTTACTTAGGCTGCCCCGATTAAGAGCAGCTATGCATGAACAAATTAAAATGTACAAATATGAACAATAAATAAATGAATAAAAAGTGATCTTGTTATTGTAGGTGTTAAGTTTTATGAACATAACATGTACGGTACTGTGCATAACTTACACTACAGCCGTATATTGTATAGATACTGTCGTAGGAGAAAATGGTATACTGACGTCAATGGTATGCTGACGTGCTACTTTACCAGAAAGTATTTCTATAAAATCAGAATAGCTCAGTCATAAATGAACTAATTAAACGACAGGTGCCCTAAATAAGTTAGGAGAATTTACCTGCTTCTTTAAAAAAAATTCTCGAATAAATCCCGACGAAGCAGTGGTTCAAATAACCGGAATCCAGTGCATTTGCTGAAAATGAACCATAGCGACAATAATGAACGTTATAGCACGTGAGCTAGGAATTAACCACATTTAATTTTATTACCACGCTCAAAACTAATCAATTATATAAAATCAAAGTTAATTGAACTCAGATTTATCACGATATATTGCAATATGATATTTACGTCAATTCTGCATTCAATATCAAATGCACGCAGCAGCCAACATTCTTTACACGTCATGCTTTCGTTTTTACTTCCTTGTAACTGAACAAAACTTTAGGTTCTTTTAAAATCTGATGCAATTATAGATCTCGAAAATCGTGATTCCCATATTTCCGGGCAACGCATCATTCAATCACTAGATAAAAGCATTATATATTCATTCCAACGGAATTTTTCGCGTAATCAAATGGAAAAAGTCAAGGATCGCATTCATAGCCAGTATAAAAATCAGTTTTATGCTCTGTCATCATGGCATTACTGCTTCTGTAGTGTAGCATACGGTCTATTTAAATCTCTTCGATATTTTGTTGACTTACTAGTGGTGCTAATAGTAAAGTGTATTTACAGTTATTGATTACAGGGTAGGTATAGAAAAGGCATGTTATGTAGCACAGCGTAACCGTTTCCATATATGCCTCTATTAACACTATTGAATGATCCCGTCTATGTTACCGTGTTCATAAAATATGAATTATATAAAATTTTACTGCCTACGAACGCAATCAATTGAACCGCGTTGATCAATGGAAAACTTTATTGAGTCTTAATTCTTAGGAAAGTTTTATCTTCATAAGAGAATGTCATTTTGACTGCAGATTCGTCGAAATGTTGAATGTTTTTCCGAAAATAAATATTGTTCAGCAATCAGTCTTGTTTGATAATTTATATTTTGGATCGTTTGAAATTTATTTGTATTGGTCTAGAACTATTTTTTTAAACAAAAACGTAAACAAACGTATACAAAACCTAAGTCAACAGGATCAGCTTAGTGTCAGCATTTACCATCAGTACTGAATTTCAATATACGTATGCAGGTGACAATGTGATAAACGAAAGTTTCTTAAAATAACCTGGTTATGAAAACAAAAAGTTTGGAATGCAAGTTAACAATTTTGCATGTAAATTGACTGGATTGGACATCGATCCGGACATGACGTAGCAAAAAGTCTACTAGAATTGTTGAATCAATTTTTTTTTCATCAACTATCTCGTGCTAGTACAAGTATGAGTTTATGTTATTCCAATAATTACAACCGCAAGTTAACTTTTGGGGATCATTACATACTGCATTTATCATTACATTTTTCTCATGTAATACACCCCACGCAGAAATAAGCACAGCAAAAAAACATTCCATTGAATCAACATCGATATCGTTGAAATATTCACTGCACGATACTCTCACGAAAGGTGATCATATAGCTAGAAATATCGCTTACTAGTCGTTCAGGTCACATTCGTTATCATATGATCGCAACCACGACGTCGATTTAAAAATAAACAAGAACGGCGATGAACTTGGCAATGACTAAGACAATGATTTCGTTAATTTTTTTTGTAAAGTTTCGAAAATATTACCGGGTAAAATCTTTGTTCTTAGTAAAGTAAAGTAAAACCATGTTTCTCAAAAGAGAAAGAAAAACATTTTAAATTGGTTTGTGTGTGAAAATTTTTGACTACCAAAAAAGTCCGTTGTGATTAATTGTTGTGAGTCATTTACGCGTGCACAAGCGAATAATCCCAACGTTTGTTATTTTGCCGAAAAATTATTGCATCGGAATCTTCGTGACGTCTTTGCGTTTTCTACGTCACCGTTAATGCCACGAAGCATTCGTCGAACCGCGATTGGGTTTCCGCCGGAGCTGTTGCTTTCGATTCCGACTCGTATGGATAATGGAACCGTTTCGGTTTTATGATAGCGACGAGATTTCTAAATTTTATTCATGTATACTGAGCTGTTAGAACGAAATAATTAACAACCGGGTTGATGCCTTTATTGTGTAAAATAAAGTTCTATGTTCGTTATCATAAGCTTGTAATTGCCCGTTTTTCCTCTTTCTATTTATCGCGCGCACCATCGCCGTCTCAAACTACGGAGTTTGCAAAGCCCTGGGGCATAAAATATTTTTCGACGAGAGATAAGATCTTATTGTTTAAGTGTTATGTATGTCTTTTTTTAGCGTATAAATTATTATCAACTCCTGAGATTGCCAGCTCATTTGACGCAGCAGTGCAGAAGATCAGGAGGTATATTTTAAACTGTAATAATTGACAAACTAGAAAGTCTAGGCAGTATAGAAATATTCACTATGAAACCTTTTATGCATAAAACGTATGAAACTCTCTATTCTCCTAATCTACATATATTTTATTCACTTTCCTATCAGGTCTTGTTAGTTTTGTTAACATCGTGCGAGACATCTGTAAAAAATCAGTACTGCTGGTTAGCAAACGACGACTTTAAAATCGAAACTGCGACTGATCAACGAAGCGATTCTCAATTTTCGGTCCGATTTTGCAGTTTTTAACTTCAATTTTCGATCTAATTTTCGGGATGGATCGCATTTCGGTAATATTTGTTGCATTCATCGCGTTGCTGGTGACCGTTACAGCGACTACAACGAGCGACGGAGGTGAGATTATATATACCGCTGTAATTATGAATTAATACATCCTCTCTTAAACAGGGGATCAGTTCTTACCAAAAGTCGTTAGTTATAAATTAATATGCAGATGATACAATTAACTTAGATTAAAATAGTCAGCATCGTGCGATCAATACCTGTCAATAATATTAACGGTAAAATACGGCACAGAAAAACCCGAGTTTAGACATGTTGAGACGGCTATTGATAACTCTGTTTGTTGACAGATTTGTTTTTGAACATAATCCAATTTATCTTGTTAAATGTTTGCATCCGAGTCACAATATTACATAAAAATACATTAAAAACAATTTTTTGGGAGGCCACGAGAGTGGGGAGCTGACGATTGTCCAACGTCTCCCTAGGAATTAATCTCCGAATTTTCATTTTTAAAAGATTTAATATTATTTTCTGGGTGTGCGATGAATTGCGGATGTAAATCGAAAATATGCTGTAGCGGAATTGCAGTATTTCGATTTTACATGATAACGATAATAAGCAGTGCTCATAATCACTTAGAAATTCGGGTAAACAATGTCGAATAAGTATTGCCCGTGGGCAAACCAGTGAATTCGTGACATGAATACAATAAATAACAGTGCTGCCTCCTCGATCATGAGATAGTTCTCTGTTTAAGTTTTAAATTATATCAATAAAGAGGATTGGAACTAGTCGCTTAAAACAAAAATTCTAAACATGTAGTGACAGCGTGACTGCAAACCGAAATGTATCATGATGAATACCTGCAGGTCACTAACCTGTCATTAGTATAGATACACCTAGTTCTGACGAAAAACTTTATTCGTTCGAATTTCGTTGTTAGGTTGGGTGTTATACAGAAATAAAATCACAAAAAAAACGTTTGTTCTTAATTGTCGGCTTCGTCTACCGAATGCTCTGCTATAATGGTAATGGAAAATACGAAAAAAAGGGAGCAATTAATCGGAAAGTTTAACATAACTTTTTCGTCGGTGTTTCCTCCAAATCCACTAATTAAAACCAATTAGACCCGGAGGAAAGTATTTATAGAGCGTTAGGTCTGCTACTATAGGAAAGGTTTGCTGTCGTTCTTACTCATTATTTGTCAAACCAATCGATTAACCAATTTTGGAAGATTTTTTTCGTCACTCAAAAACGCTGGCATTGATAATAGGCTACCAAATTTCTACACGTCATAAGTTGTAAACAAATATAATACACATTGTCACGTATTTTTCCGTTCAACTTAGAAACAGAAGCGTTGATTCTTGAAGCAGTGCAGTGGGGGAATAACGTGATGTACAAATTATGTAACGGAACCACAGTACTGCACGGAACCACAGCAATAACCTGTTCTATTTGAAATTATAAATTTCCAGAAATTATTGTGGGGACCCTATGAAAAATAAAAACTATTTAAAACTGTCATAGGATTGCTATTGAATGCTACCTATTAAATGCTACCAAAGGTCATGTGAATAAATTAAATGGAATAAGTTCACGCTCTTTATCGTTCTTACAGAGGAATGTATCGAAGGACCCAGTTCTTGGTACAGAGGATCGCGGTCTCACTCGGCAAAAGGAACTACGTGTCAAAGATGGGACACCGATAAACCTCACAAACCAAAACACGTGCCTAAAGACGGTGGACACCATAATCACTGCAGGTATTATATTACATGTACATGATTTATGTATGGAGTTACAGCTGATAATATACCGACCGATGAATTGACTAAATTCAAGCGCAAGACGGAAATCATTAATCTAGAATCTAGATGTATCTCTCCTTTCATTTTCATAGAAATCCTGACAACGACTTGCGAGGAACGTGGTGTTACACAATCAACAACAATACCAGATGGGAATACTGTAACATAAGCAAATGCCGTAAGTTAAAAATATCAGTATACTGCAGTAACCTTACTTACTTCCCGCCTTCTATGAATAGACCCAAAAACGTGTTTTAGGTGTATCGACTGATGACAGGTTTTAAAGCAAATTTACATATTATAACAGCTGAATATTATTCAATCGTCTCCCTTTTACTTACAGCCGATGATTCATTAGTCATTTGGACAAATTACGATGCTACTACGGAAAGTACACATTTATTAAGAGTACAGGTAAACATGTTTGTTATGTCACTCCTATTTGACCCTCGAACATGGATGCTACAAAACTTTCAACCTCAAATTAAACGCATGTACGCTTTGAAATATACCACGAAAATCCCTGGCATAATGATTACTATTTATATAATTTATGACGTCATCTGTTTTCGATAAAAAATATGTGTCCCACAATATCCTTAGAATTCAACATCATTCAACATTTTTGATAACCGAACTTAAGATATTTGGCCCCCGATATTCATAGTTTACAATTCATTTCAGACTTTGGGCTGTCTGTAGGTGAGAAAATATATTAAATCGAAACAGTGCGATGAGAAATTTTATTTTAATTCACAGGCCGATCCTGAAATCGTGAAACAAGAAACAGACAGCACTGGATCTTTCAACGTCACAGTCTTAACGGGGTCTAACAAATCTATGACAGAATATTGGGCTCTAGCGGCCGATTACAATCATAAACAATTATATTTCACAGATTACAGGTAAAAATATTTGCATTTAATGTACTGTATTATTTCCAACTGGTATAACTGAACACTGAACCTCGCATATACGACCACAATAAATCCTGCGTTTGTAGAAGCATACCTTTATTCGCTTTTATAAGTTGCCCTGAAAGTTATAGAAATACTTTATTTTGCTTGATTGATGGAAGCAGAATTTTGACTTTACGATTGGAATTAGAAAGCAGACATACCTTATAACGCAAGGCGTGCTTGTTCTATACCTTACATATTAGTTATTGTCAATTACAAAATATTCTTTTTTACTATGCAGATCAGAGTATATAGGTGTGTGGAAAATGGAAACGAAATTATCTACAAGGTATTTTGAAGGAATGGCTCACGGCATAGAGTGCATAGCGTACGACTGGATAACGGGTAACCTCTACTGGACGGATTCGGAATTCAAATGGGTAATGGCTGCCGACAAGGAATTCAGTCATTACGCTCCCGTATACAGGACCAGTCCCGATCCGGCATACGGTCTAGCAGTCCATTCAGTGAAACGGTAATTATGCATATCTAACACAATTCTTTCTTCCTAAATAAAAGTAGCTATTTCAACGATTTACGATTCTAAATCGCAATATCCTATCCTTAAAGGCGTAAAACGATGTCACCTAAATAAAGGTGCTTTGTATGTGAGAATTTTTAAAAGTAATGAAGTAAATAGTCAGTAATGGAAGTCTCTAAATTAAATCTACATTAATTATTGTCACTCTAAATCAGACGTTTATTACAGTACCATAACTACATTTGCCTCAAGACTACTTTTTTATTGTTAATACTAAAACCACACCCTTCCTCTTCTGGCGTTACTGACTTGATAAACGGTTTAGTAATATCGATAATTTTCGATCCAATGGTCGATGTGTATCAACTACACTATTTGTATAGGTTATTTAAGTTGAGTATTTCAAAGATATACTAATAGTTCCGATCCAGAGTAAACACTGACCAGTAAAACTGTAATTATGGTAACAAACTACAGTAAAACATTTTTGCAGAATGATAAATTCAGTAATGATAAAATTGCGAAATTGCCATGTAAGATTTTGAATTATAGTCATTTTCTTTATTCCCAGGCTGTTAATATTTTCTACGTACAAAGCACTCGGATCTAAAATCATGATGACGGACTTAGCTGGAAAGAATGCAGAAGTTCTCTTCAGTTTCCCAGACGTTTTCGATGTAACTGGTATCACTGTAGATTATACAGACGACAGGTAACATTATTTAATATTTAATTCATTAGCACTAATGGAAAAAGTCTACATTTAGTTAACTCCAGTCCCATTTACTTGGCATGGACGCCCGTATTCGACGTATCCGTATTTGTATTTAATGAATTGTTGTTTTTGACGTTGTGAAAGTCGTGACAGTTCTTGGCGCTTACACTTCTCGTAGACAGATATACTCGTACATAACACGTTAAAACATCACCCAAGAACCCGTTAAATTTGACTCGCAGCTTTCAATTCCTGCACACGATATTATAAAAATATCTTACTCGTGATAGATTCTGTCGAGAAAGACCGAAGCCATGACTAAGTTCATTTCTTGCCATATTGGAAAAGTGGGAAGCAGTATCATATATGCTACTACTACTGTACATACTACAGGATGTCCAGTCGCGGTCACAATCAATGAATGCTAAAACAAACCTAGTACACGATCGAAACGGAATATTTTTAGCCGACTGAACAAAGAGCGGTTTTCCCCATTGGCTTACTGCCTGCCAGTTTACATATATCCTGTGACAATAATGTTTTTTTTTCTCAAAGAATTTTTAAGCCCGGAGGATAGTTGCAAAACATATACAAACATGAACTGATTTCGTACCTTTTTCTTAAGAATTTACTGGACTGACTTTACTGGATACGGCGGCATGGTAATGAGCTCACGATTAGACAAATCGAACAAAACACAACACCATTACAGAGGCGGTTCTATATTCTGGGGAGTAGCTGCGTATTTGGTAAGTAGCCATGTACACATATTCAGCAAATGTAGCTATTTGAAAATGTTTAATTTTTCAGCATTAGGAAATTCGGAGGTTAATAATTGACCATATTGAAATATATCAATTACACAATTATTTCTCTTTTTAGTAATTCCCTAATTAGTTCATTACATGTTTTCTTATAAACTTACAGTATATTTCGTTAATCACGATATCATATCTTAATGTAATGTAATATAATGAAACATTGACTCGATTTGGATTTGAGTTATTTTTAGTTCACACTTGAATTGATTTAAGTCACAGATATTTAAATTTAACTTTTCCGAGTAAATGAATCATTTAAAACTCGTTTCCTATATAAGGGAACCTACTGTCTCCGTTAGAGGCAAAGGAGAACAAAATATTCCTATTTTACAGAGGATATTCCTAAAAGTTGAATAGCATTAAGCATAAACATTCTCAAACGTAAAATATATTTAACATAACATATTTAGAAAATATTGAATAATTTGAAATGGAGCCATCATTTCCCTCCCTTCTAGACTGGGCCTATTACCAGCTTTACACGCACATGGCTCACTCATGATCACTGATTTTTTAGAAGCATATTTTCTAACTCGCTTGCGCCTAGTTAAGTGAACCACTTCCAGCAATTTTTCATTCAGCACATAAAAATTCAATGGATTCTAATTTCAGCCCGTCTACTTAACATTCCCTAACAACGCATTCCCATAAACTCGCAAACCGTTCTAACTTCGATATTCAAATTGATCACAGGAATATCTTTACGTTTCCGATGTGCACGCAAGATATAGTATGACCGGATCAAGATTCTATTCAGTTTGGATCATAACTAAACGCACCAAACAAGTATTCCGCTACACGTTAAGTGGTAAACCGCGTGGAGTTGCCGTATACAGCCAAAACGAAGAAATGTCGATGGATACTGGTGAGTATTGAACAGAATTTACCAGCGACCAGAGCCAGAAACACAATTAAAAAATTGTCCTTTTTTCCTAACAGCACCTCTCTTAGGAGAATGTGATGACACCCAAAAATGCGCACATCTTTGCCTACCGCGAATAAACGCTACCAGAGTATGCGCTTGTTCCCTAGGATATCATTTGCAAACTGAATCCAACAAATGTGTGACAAGTAAGTAGTGTGCTGTTCCTTTTGGGAAAAATTTGGCCAAAGAAAACACTCATACATACATTACCATTCTTTTACATATAACTTATTTACTGTTACCAATAATTTCTGCACCACATTTATGTAATTTAAATTATATAGTCGAATATATGTACATGTCGCAAAAATAATATGAAACTACATTGAACCACAACAAAGCGAACTACGTAACACTTACACGAGTTACAAATTGGAACACTTACAAGAGTTTAAAATTGGAAAACTATGTCAGTCACTATCAGATGTGATCAGTTACATTCATATCTACAAACTATCTTTACTATGATTTATATAACTAGTACTAATATAGTGCAATGAACTATTTAGAGCTTGTCAATGACGATTATTTACTGGTTGCTGACGCCGGACAAGGAAAAGTCTTTCAAATACCGATTCGAAGTAGCAACCAGAACCAAACGTTGGACTACAGTATTGTGCCTCTTGGTACGACCCTGGGTATCTCATAGTGTATATATGCTTGGAATCACCTAGTAATAATCACCTGCTAACTGTAATACATGTGCTATTGATAATAATGGCTTTTAAATTAAGTAATGTATGTATAGGTCTTTCATATATGTCTAGACTGGATCCATAGTAAAATTATATTTACATTCATTACTCACTTACTGCAACTTAGTGTATTCACCACAAGCAGTCCGCATTGATTAGGCTACATACAATGCAGAGCACCCAGCATTTTATCAAGTCAATTGTAAATTATGTTTTTTATAGGACACAAGGGAAAGACAGTAACAGTGACCATAGATCCAGCGTCCCAGTATCTCTATTGGTCAGACAAGAAGAGTCCTTCCGTCAACCGTGCCATTATGGATGGCAGTAGATTTTCTAACATCGCAAAATCATATGGTAAGAATACGTTTCGAGAAGCTGAATAATATAGGGGTTTTAAATTGACTAACAAGGATTCAATTCCAATTGCAGCTAACAGCATAATAATCGACCCTCACACTGGAAACATAGTCTATTCGGACAACGATGCAGACAGCATAATGGTAGCCAAGGACGACGGGTCTGAAGGCAGGACCATTGTGAGGCCGGAACCGAGTACAAGCAATGCTACTAGCATTAGAATGATCACTCAAGATATCATATACAAGTAAGACAATGACCCACTGATAAAAATCATTTACTCCCAAAATGTAATAAATTTACGAACGCACTTGGACAGTTCGGAAGACGGGGGGAATAGAGGTAGGGCATAGGAGAGGAGGATACCCCATACAGGTTCCATTTCTCTTCTTTTGTGACCCTCCGCGAGTTTCTTTCAAAACCCTATTCATCTTTTTCGGTCTTCAATAAACAAGTTTTATTTTACAGGCATTTGTACTGGACTGATACATTTTCGAAGGAGGGAGAAGGCAAGGTTATGCGTTGTAAGATGGACGGTTCGGGTAAAGAAGTTGTACTGGATAAATTGAACTGGCCACACGCCATAACAATAGACCACAAAAGTAAGTGCTGAATTACTATTCTATAAATAACACTTATCACATTTACAAAATCAGTAATGCCAGCTTGGAGTATTTTAAACGCTAGATACATAAACTTTAAATTTAAAACAATCTTATCGTTTTAGCAAACAGACTTTATGTTGCCGAAGCTAAAACCGCTATCATTTACGAACTGGACCTAACGGAGCTCGTTGCAATCAACAGTACGTCGGCAAGTCAGTCCAAGTCTACCAAATACGACGTGTCGCGGCATTTAACGAGAATCAGTCCGTATATTATCGAGTAAGTTCAGTAAAAAAGCAAAAAAAAACGAGCAACTTAAACTAAAACGTTCTCTATCTAACTTTTTTTTGCAGTTTGAAAATTCATGAAGGTATGGCTTACGTCGTTGATGGGAAGAGTAGCAGGTTGGAAAGATTCAATTTGACTGAAGGACCTAAGTCAATGGCACCGTACGGACCAGCAGAATTCTTTCGAGTTACTACGGTTTCTGTGTACAGCAATGCATTGTACAACAAATATATAAGTAAGTAAGAATAAAGGGTTGACTGTCGATAAGAATATATGCAGAAAGTACTTTCGGTTTGGGATTAAGAATATTAATTACGACATCAGGCAATATTGAGAAAATACAGGGTTTATAATACTGGAAACTCACTGTTAAAGTAAACACAAAGTCTGTCTGTTTTTTTCTCTTGGAATAAAGCTGACAATTTCTCAATGGATATTCACCAAATTTGCCACTAAGGTCCAATACATCCCATAATTATGCATGAACAAAGAAAGCCTGTTTATCAGTAGAAGGCCTAAAAGGCCAAGTCTCGTAAAATATACTAGACGCATAAATTCTCCATATGAAGGTACCTAGTCCCCGGTGGTTGAACGATAACATAGAAAATATTTGAAATTTGAACAAATTTTAATACGTGAAATGTCCTATCGACTTGAGACTTGATACACAACCGCTGATTGCTGATTAATAGTTCAAGCGATGTCAGGAAGTAAGATACGTCAAGTATGCAATGCATAAAATTATCACTATAATCGCAAATCGAAAAATTGTGATTTTTTCCAATTTATCATGTCAAAACTATACCAATAGTGATTTATTTCTCGGCATAGATTATAAGGTTCAAACTCATCAACCATCCGATGATTGATGAAATTAAATCTATTGTCAAAACTTGCTGTCAACGATTAGGAATAAATACGCAATCGATAAGAAATGTGCTGTTCCGTTGAAGTAATATATATCGAAATAAACATCGCTATTTTCTTGCAGAAACAAGCAACAATCCATGCAATAACAACAACTGCAGATCACTGTGCGTAGCTATGTCAGATACGGAACATAAGTGCTTGTGTGCCGATGGCAAAAAGGCGTACGGTCCCATCTGCATCGACCACACAGGAATAGGTAAAACCGAAATACTTATTGTATCGAGTTGGTGCGAGTCTCACTCGTAGCATCAGTGAAATTAACCCCACTATCCGAATTTGTTATACAGATTACACAGCGCCAAAGTACGATAGGTGTCCGGACGATCAAGATATATCACTACCTACGTGTTCCGCTACAGTTGACTTTTCATGGACACCACCGAAATGGACTGACGACAAAACAAGTAAAATTCAATTGATAGTACTGCATATTTCTAAGAAGAATACTACCTATCCCAGTAGAATATTATAGAACACAAATTTATAAGATAATATTTCTTAGTTTACTTGCCACTTCATCTGTATACATTGCACATATAAAATCGAATGCTGGCAAATCGATAGAGAAGGTCTGTTTACAAGTCCGCAAAATTGTCAAGCATAAATCAATGTAATGACAATCTACAGTCGGATCTGACAATCCTTTATAACGTGGGTAGAAAAGATAGCAGGTCGGTTAATATATAAATAATTGTATACATGGAGCATTTTGGGTAAGATCCATATCAGGCGAGTCTTCGGTGTGAAACAAGTTTTATAAGAAGGAACTCGTAAACCAGAAGATGACAAGACATTTTTTAAATCCTTCGGGGCCTAAAAAATCCACTTTAGCTCCGGTTTGAAAAACACAAACGCAGCAAAACATTGAAAAAATTATTTTTAATTGTTTACTAGGTGCAGCCGACATGGTTTACAGAAAACCTCCTCAAGAATTTTCTGTAAAACTGACAGCAGGCGCGCAGGAATTCATGTACTCAGCTACAGACAAGGCCGGAAACGTTGGATACTGCCGATTTACCATCACGGTCAAAGGTAAGAAATGATATGCATTCTAGTCATCGTACAAATTGCACTTGATCTTGAAAAAACCTACTGACATTTGTTAAGTTACATATCAAGTTCAATCTAACTTTCACGATTGCCACCCTAGAGGCCTTTTATAAATATCTCTTGTCACGATGATATTAATAATACAGTGCGTAGGATTCAGTAAAAATTCTGATGCGATACAAACAAAACACTAATCTTAAGGTAAGGACGCTTTAGTACTAAGCCTGTAACAACAAATAGATTTACTTTCCCTACAAAAAAAATACGCTCCAGGGCATTCGCGAAGAAATTTATCAAAACAATTACTAAAAGTCTTACCAAATAATAAGTAACTCGTCATGTGATACGAAAAGTCTTTTATAATATAAAATATGACTGCAGTTTTAGACGATGACTGATTTATGCCCAAAAGTGTGAACTGAGTAAGCAACAAAACAACACCTTGCATTTCTTTCAACTGTTTCATATTCATGATTGACTTGCTCAATACAGTTTCGCTTTCTCTTCGAATATTAGTAGAAAAGGCTTCAGCTTACAAACGATAAAAATAATATTCTATATACAATTTTGATGAATTAATTTTGAACATTTCATATTGTTTGTACGTGTGCCACTTTTCCAAGCGATTTAACGCTAATAAAAACCGAGGACCAGTAATGTAAGTAATGTACTAACTAGCTGCAAGTATGAATTAACTATTTGCAGTAGTACAATAAAGTATCTTTATAGCTTCTGATCCAGAGTTGGTATACTGCACAAATTGCCACCCCTAGGTTAAAGCATACATTCAATGTAAAAAGTGTGTAGGTATCCCAATGTCGGATCGTTAAGATCGTTACCGACTTTCTGAGAAAAAGAGTTCAAAACCATCGACTACATTTCATACAATTTATTTTCAATAACAGACAACCAATGCAACCCCGCTCCCAACGCAATGAACGGAATGGTGAGGTCAGGACTCAAGTGTGGTACTAGACTGGGATCTTCGTTCAACATTAGTTGTGTCGACCCGAACAAAATTATTTGGTCATATGGACGCACCTACAAATCATATTACGTATACTGCTCGAAAGACTTAAAATGGGTGCCCGACTTGGCTCCGAATTCCGACTGCCGCGAACCACTAGCTACCATAACCCCAACGAAAATTACTACAAGGACTACCACTAGCACCTCACAATCAACCAGTAGTACAGTTTCGACAGTCTCTATACCTTCAATCAGCTCTACTACGAAGAAAGTACCAGTTTCCTCATCTACAACGACAAAGCCAACCAGTTCATCAACAAGTAGTAAGTTCAGTGGTGTATTGCTAAAACTACTAGTGTTATACTGAGTTGCATGAGTTGGATTCAACTACTAAAATACTTACACCAGTTATACAATTAAAAGTTTTCTTTATTCACCCATTCTCTCACGGAATAAGAATGTAAATACGTAAATTTTCTGATGAATTTGTATTGAAAAGAACTGGCTCCTGATGAATTCGCATACCACCACTGCTGAGAGGGCAGGGTACAGGGGTTATTTGAGGTTGAATATTAAATAACCTTAGAGCAACCAATAGTGCTGACATGACACTCACTAACGTTAGTTGTATTAATTATAATAGTGATGTGTATGTTATTATGAATCACACTGGTTCCTTATAATTTTTTGAAGAAAAGTATGAGTAAGTTGTTCCAACTAAGTAAGTCTTCGAGTTATAATAATCCATGCAGAATGGTGAGGTGGAGAAATGGATAAAAACGTGTTAATCCATAACCTCATTCGTTGTGAATCTTATAAATGAAACAGAATTTAAGGGATCATAAGGATTCTTACTAGTTAGAGGGTGCGTTTTATTTGAAGGTTTGGAATCTATTACATTGTTGGATCATTTTTTTTCTTATTCAAGTATTGCCTTCATGTGTATAATTTCACATTAGTCCATTATATAGTGAGCGCATACGCATCAAAGGTACTTTCTAACGCAAAGTTTCTCTTTCTTTTTAGATTCGTCGCTAGACGCTAATAGTCAAGTCGGTGCGCAGAAGACAAGTGGTGGATTAAGCGCGGGAATTTCCGCACTTATCGCTATAATTGTCATCGTCTTGGTCGTGGTCATCGTAGTGATCGTCTTTGTAACGTAAGTAGATTTCTTTTCTTTTTATTAAGTACTACGGGATAGGCAAGAATTCAACACAAACTTAACCTGTCTACGGAACTCCAATATCTCGTATATAACTAAATCCAAACATTTCAACCGCCTGATATACAGGGTAAGAAGGAATTCACCCGCACTACTGAAGTACTCGTTTCCCAAGTTCTGGAAAAGTAAAGATGATACTGTAGACTTACAGAACGACAAGAACAATCATTACACCGTCATGTGAACATGAGATGATGGCTTATAAACTTTTTTTATAAAACAATTTCTACATTATCTTTTCTTTCGAAATCTAGAAAACTTTGTCGTTAAGTTAATAGGTAACTAGAGAATCTGCAATTTCCTTTTTCTGTGTAACCGCGATTGCCTTTCTGATATTACAAATATCTTGTTCGAAATAGCGACGAAAATAAACCAAACGTCACCGAGTTCCCTTCCCAAGCCCTTAGAAAGGCGGTTGGATATTTTGGAGTGTGATAGAATTTTGGTACGGTGGCAATGCGAACAAAATGACCACTGGGTAGCGTAATGAGTACACAATTATTACACATAATGCTAAAAAATTCTTATTTTTCCTCAACACTCCAGAATTCGCAACCGTCCTGTATGGGCTGTCACTAAGCTGTCATTTCCCGTATTTTGGAAAGGCGTCTCTGACGACAATGTTAAAATGGAATCGTCCAATCAGACATACGATATCATGACGTAATCGAGACTTTCCAACGAGGGTCGTCTAATGCCTGGCAAATCTATATAAGGTCGACTAATAGGAGTATAACTGTATTTGCTATTATTGCCAAAACAAAAATTGTGAACAACGATGTTCTCGAGTATATATAACATATATACTTATTGTACGTACTAGTATCTATCAAATTTTTTTGTATACATGTCGTTATTGCTCCGGGCTTTTTTTATTTTCGTCGAAATTGGGAAGTTTTGTATAGCCTGCAACACAGTTCGCGTCATTGCCTTTTTTCGTTTGTGTGTTCACACACAGTATTGCTGTACAATGAACTTTATTTTATGACGACGCCTTTACCAAATTAGTGCCTCTCAAAACTACAGTTCGTGCTTATTTCCATTTTTCTGTCTACTTAAGCCATTTGCTGTCATGTTTACAATATCGAATGTAAATATGAAATGTATCCGTTAATAAAACCGAATTGTTTACTGATAAGCAATTTATTATCTATTGAGAGCAAAAGAACTTCTTCAAGTTAATAATAGAAACACTAGGGGAACAGATAGGATCTGAGCATGTGATGCTACGGACTTGTTATTACCATAGTTAGTGACGCGCTGACGATGGTATAACAACAAGTTGCAGTCGAAGACGTGAATTACAGGTCCATGCTTAATAAAGAATAATAACAACAATTATTTATGCCTTGTCTCGCCACATCTAGACCGTTCNCATAGGTGTAGTGCCAGCCTGGATTATGTCGAATAAATTGTAGAGAAAAGTTTGATTTTTATGTTGAGCGAATAAATCGAATTCTTCAAGTACAAATATCAACGGGCAGGAGTTGGCTGAGTTTCCGACACGTAGTTTGTTCAGCAGAAAAGCAAGATTCTCGGAGATCGAACCGAACACTCTGTCTCCGACCGCATTCTCCAGCTTTAGTTGTCTGGTTATTTCTTCCACGGTGATTCTTCAGCATTAACAGAGCATCCAAAAAATCACCGGAAAAATATAAAGATAAATTCCAGTTCATGTCCTGCACATAAAATTGATTTTATGTTATTCACAGGAATAAAAATTTGTCAGTAAACTTCACATATCTTTACTGCTGACAATGTATGTTTTGTAGCAATTAAAGCATACATATATTCCATACAGGATCCTTATATATCGTAATAACAATTTATCAGCTTTGTAAAAATCACTCTTTGGTCATAGATGGGCAGATGGCAACCAAATATCTGTTATTTTTGTTCAAGAAATGCATGACTTATGCTTGCATTGCAATGGGCTTTCACAGGTTAACTTTCGTTTTGAAAGACTGCAAATTTCAAACTCTCACCTATCATCTGTTTGCATAAGTCCATTTAAATGAACTTCCATCAGATCTTTTGCTGAGGCATTATCCTTCCTCAGAGCAGCTAAGGTTTGCACCACCAAAGACGATTTACCACTTCCTTGTGGGCCAATGACAAGCAATGAATTACTTTCCCCGTAATCTATCATTCTCTGTAACAGTTGTAGCAAATATACTACGGAGTCTTCGAAAACTTTGGAAGGTGTCGTGAAATCCAAAGATGTACATAATTTATCTTGTAAACGATATCTGGCTTCTTCAAATAAGGAAGAGTCCATATTTTCTGCGTGGATACTGATGAACCAGTACTATGAAGTTCGAGTTTTTACTTCCATCTTGAAGCAGGCATGCTTCTTCAATTTGTTTACAGTATGGCCTTTAATTTTTCGCGGTGTATGGTCACACCAGTAGGTGTCGCCAAAGATATTTCTATATAGAGGTAGAAACCACAGAATCTTCACCAGAATACTCAAAGGAGTCTATGATGAGATTCTCATCGAAAGCACACGGCCATATCTTTTAATATGACCTAATATAGCGGCACATAGGAAACCTATAATAATTTTGCAGGATTTTGCGATGCGTGTCATATAGGCACTGCTGGGCACAGATACAGCCGCACTTGGGTATGATCAACAGTCAACATCTGTAGGTTCTTAAAATTGATAACCTCATGGGTTACATTGCTGTTGCACGTCATATAAGTTCCTATGTGCTTGATCCTTGTCACACAAGTACCTATAGGTCGATAAATAATAGATTTTACAGCATAATGCTGGTTTTCCTTTTTCCATAACATAACTTAACAGGATACATCAAAGTCCAGTTCTCAACTGGTGCTTACACATTGTAAGAAACATGTATCACCCTACTGGGAAGTACTAAAAAAGTATAGTGGTAAAACTTGATCAGACTAAAACATGTATTTATATTACATTGTCTGCTAATTGCACAACTGGCACCTATGTCAAATGGTCATGATGGTTAACCTAACTACTTCCAACTCGTGGAGGTTCATTGACAAGAGATACCTGAAATTTAACGCAATTTTATTAAGTTATGTATACTGTCAAAGATATTTTATCAGCAAACCACAAAAGCCAGCAATACCAAGTACAATGATAATTTGTACTAGATTCTGTTCTTGAAACATGGATAAGGGTTTCATCACATAGGAGACTGGCTTTTAAAAGCAGATTGGTGATAGGTGCTACGAATTTCAGTACTTACCAGCAAGTGTGGGCATGGCCATTAATGCTAGCTAGTGTCACATTAGGCATCAACCTAATTTTACCATGAGGATATCAACAGTTTAATTAAATAGATTATGCAATCATATTGTCAAGTATAAGTTGAGAAAACTTTACCAGCATGAATCACTTGACTTCAAACTAGGAGTTTGTAGGTATGCAGTGGGGTAGTTAGAATATTGGAAGCGAGAGCACTTTTACACCTCCACAAAATCAGTGTTAATAAGTGGAAAACAAAATGCAAAATACAAAAACACAATTCAGTATCAGTGGATTCGAGAATAGTTTTGCTGGTAGCCGAAATGTAAAACAGAGAATAAAAATTTCTTGTCAATAAATCACTACAAAAGCAAAAAATCTTCAAAAAGATGCTAAGACGTAGAATAGCTGCCTAATGTTTACCAAGAAATAAGCTAATAACCCAACTCCCCAAATTAAACAGAAAATATATATAGTAGTCATTGTTAAAAGTTCCTACTGCAGTGCTTTAAAAAATGTGTAATCTTGAATGTAATCATACATTACAATAAAAAGCTAAATTATATTACCTTAAATATTAAAAATGTATTAACGTTGTAAACGAAAGATCAGTAGACGTTAAAACCTGAGGGGTGCAATGTATAAAAAGGATAAAGAGTAGCTTGATCAATGGAAACAGTGCAGAAGCATGTAGCCTGGAGGAATTTTGTTGATATGGTCATGTTATATCAGAGTGAAGCAAATATTAGCAAACGCAAGCGCTCCCACTGATCTGCAGGAAATATATATCCAAAGCTGATGATGTTAGGCTGCATTGTTTGAAACCCACAAAACAAAAATTATTATAATATTGTTGTGTTGTAATTGTATTGTAACTATATACCAAAACTCTATTGTAATTCTATCATTGTTGAAATTGTCATCAGTCAGACTATTATACTTAAAAATGTAATATTTTAGTATGATAGAAGTTATCCATCTAACCAATGTCAACAGTAAAAGTCTTAAAAATCACATATATGTGCGATATTGTAATGACCTACAGTCACCAAAATTTAACCTTGGATATAACGAAGTAGCAACGCGAGACGCGAACGAAATACACACATTTAATGCACATATTAACTGTACATACGATATGTGCAAAAAATAGATTGAAAAAAAAATTCCCACCAAATTTGCAAGTGCTTACGAAACAGAGAGTGACGATATTCCTAACTGGCATTTGCCATTACATTATATTTCTGTTTGAAAAAAATACACTTCAATCAATTCAGGAACTGTACACTATAAAATTTTGTATGATGCCCAGTTCCCGAATTATCCAAATTTATACAAGTGCTAATATGTTACATCAGGAGTCTCCAACCAAGAAGTATTTTTGTTTCGTACATCAATTTCATTTTGTCCATAATAGTCATATAGTGCTAATAAAAAATAAAATTATGATTACCACTATGTGTATGATTAAAAATAGAGCTTGAAATGGTAAAAATAGAATAGATGCAGTCTCCTCCTTTCAAATATGACTGGTTACAAAAGTTTTTCTGTAAGTCTGACCATCATTTCCTTATACAGTGGTGTAACTAGTGCGAGGCGATTGGGACTGTGTTAAGCTGAAGGTTTGGAGACTCCTTGGCAAGACATTATTTTATCACTAGCCAGCAAATGCTCGGTATTTGTTATGAATTCCCTTCCGGATCGATCAGCAGCCGTAGCAAGATGTGAGATCATGTTGACTCGTTGACTAGAGGTTCTTGTACAGTGGTTCCATTCAAGATGACCGGTGTTGAACCGTTTGTTGGAGAATCCGTCCCTGATGAATTCATTTTGATCGTAAAACTTAAGAAAATTGGTTTATGATCGCCCATACAAACGTCCTTTCCGATGGTATCGTATTTAACCTCATGTGCCTGGAAAAATATTTGTATGTAAAGCTTAAACAGCATGGAAGCCTCTGGGGTGAAATCAAAGAAGGATGATATGAAAGAAAAAAAATTATAAAACAGGAATAGTTGACTTTTCAATATTTATAAAGTCTATTGAACTGAGTAAAAGAATTATAGTAATCCTGAGTACTGGAGTTCCTGTAAATAAGTCCTGGGCAATAATTTAGAACCTGGGGCATGAGGAATGCAAATTTTATCTACAAATAAATGGCAATGAGCTTATAAACCAGAAATGGCTCAAACGGCAAGTATACATGTTGAAATTTTTGTAGCACTTTTATATGTTTTATTATTTAATCCCACGCAAACATGTAATATTTACTGAAGCAGAGTATACATGTAACATGGGAAAGTCCAGCATTGGGAAATGTTTTTAATATAGTCAAACATCAGATACCTTAGTATTAACCCAATCATAAGCATTGGAAGAGAGCAGCACTCGATCGCACCATGCAGGACATCTGGTGGACATATACTCATTGCCTTCCGTCGATTTTTCAGAATAAGGGTACCTAGGAGAAATAAATATTACCATATTTTTTTTGCTAATCGTTGATTGTTAATTCAGAATCTCAGTAAAGAGCTAGGAATAATATTTCATAGTCAATGAGTAAGAGCTTACGTAGGATTAAATTTGAAACAGAACTCCCGGAGTTCGTCTGATAGGTCTTCAGGTTCTCCGTTGAATGGACGTAACTTAACAGAAGTGCATAAAATACGATAAGAAATCTAAGAGCAAGACAACAACAAAAATATTCCACTCTTCTTACATGATCGTAATTCCCATTTTTACGTAGCAAGCTCGCGTCACACTGAAAAGCCTTTTTTTCAATTTGAAGCAAAACTTCATCACTTCCTTCACCGTTCATCGACCTGTACAGCAGTCTCCGAACGCTGTCCTCGTCTTGGGAACGAATGACTTGCATGTTGCAAGATCCGCATAGTTTCTGTTAATGAAAATAAATTGATGTATGAAGTTAAATTGAACACATTTCTGCTGGTCACTGGTAATCCCTAATTTTATTACATTGTATATCATATATTCTCACCTGTACCAATGATTTTATGTCAAGACGAAAATTGAAATCACCAAAAATGAAAAATTGGCTGTCGGGTGGACTGTCTGAATGAATCCTGAAAATAAGATATCAGTTAGATTTTTCCTGTAATTAAATCCTTTCAATGTTGGATTACAGATTAAATATGAGGTACTTTGGTAATTGGTGAAGTGGATACACATATTCAATGGAGTTTTCATCCGTAGTTCGTATATGAAGGGCCCACCATATAAAAAAATTCGTACAATACAACATTATAGGTATAGCAACAACAGCCGCAGATATTAACTATTAAGTATTAACTAAAATCACCTTTGAAGAACAAACTTCAATGCTCTTTTTCTGCTTTTTGAATAACACGACGGGCTGCTCTGTAGTGCTACCAAGTTGTTGTCGTCATGAAAGAGGTGTATGTTAACTAATTCAAGAATTCTGTGCGTTTTAAGAAACAAAAGCATTATTTGAGTCATGTCAGTAGTTGTAAATGCTGTTACTATTCACTGAACTTACTTGTTACAAATTCTCCACCTCACACGAGTGTAACCCTTTCGTGACCACTTGCACTGAAATGAAAAATGTTTGTTTAAGCGAGGTCATGGGAAGTAATTTGCAGTTAGGTTCTTTACACATTGATCTTTATGCTTTCTATTGGTCCTCTTGTGTGAATTCTGTACTCACTAACAATAACTCCCAAGATATTAAAATTAATGAATTGCTTACATTTTTCGAATGCCATTGGATGTTTTGCACTAGGCCGACTGGGAAATTATTTCTTTGAATCTGATGTATGTTGCAATAGTTCTATTTTTTTTAATGAACCCGTTCACAAGAAAATGTATATTTACATCAGGAAAGTAGCCTTGCTCGAACTTTTCTTTGCAGATGTCTCTCCGATGTCTCAGATCTTTCGAGTGAACATTTTTTCCTGAAACAGGTTCGAATTCACATTCTGAAAAGTATAACAAAAGGGCGATAAGACACTCGGTAAATATAGCGGAGGAATGGTAATGTCATGCCAATAAATACTGTTCACAAAAAGATTAATTTGATTGTACATCAGAAGAGAGAAATGACATCTGCCACATGTCTATCAATACCAAGCGGGATTAAATTTGGTTTGACTAAGATCAATAAAAATATATATATATTAAATGTGAAAACAAATACTTACTATCATAATTCCATAAAGCGGCATCGGTCAATGACTTTCTTACGAAGTAAAAGTTTCCCAGCGCCTATAACAGTCAAAATAAATATCAACAAATGAATTAAAAGATCATTTGTTCTTATGTTTTACTTGTATATTGAAAAAAAAAATGCGAGCAAAAAGTTAGTGACAGACAACTCTCATACAGCATAATGAAACCTTGAGGGAATTTATAATGTTGAGTCATATGACGTTTTAACTTTGAAAATGGATTACTGTATTATATTCTAGGACTACATGTTCTCATAAACATTGATACTGGAGGTAAGGAAATATACTGAAAGAACTAGTGAAGGAACAACTTTCTTATGAGCATATGTTACTGTGTATATCCAACCAAACCAGATAGCAACCGATGAAAATATTCGAGATGACACACCGATACATGAAATCACACCACTAGTTATTACTAGATAAAGATGATGGAATGACATTCCCAACCAACCTAACATTACCCAATAGCGGTCTATCTCAGCTTATGATTCCCAAACTCTTGCGCAACGCCCACCCACATGTTGCTCATCTTAACATTAGTTAACACCCTCCCTAGTTTAGTCAGCACAAAATAAGACTCAAGCATAGAACCACATGTTGATACCANTCCGATTAGATGAACACACAGCCTACAACACACAGTGTTAATGACACCACAAACAGTTCATATTCGACTAACCACAGCAGCACAGTTCTCAAGTCTATTAGAAGGGCTTTTTACCACTTTGACTCACAAGTCCTTGATTGGATTTCAGTATTTAGCTTGTAAATTGCCTTTTCTTGGTGCAGATAATATAAAGGATATTTCAAACATGAATTTTTCATACTGTATATTGATCGACAGAAGCAAAATCTTCATCGAGGTAGCCTTGTACTGTTGTAAATTCGCTGAGTCCAGAAAGAGACAGCAGTTTTCTGTGGAATGGAATTAGAAATTTGCTGTTATATATGCATTCATGCAGGTATAATACGTACAGGACTAATGACTTTAAGTAATTTTCAACCTGCTCATGAAAAGCCGTACTATGATTCACTGACCGTTCTATTATTAGTGTTTGAATTGAAACGAAAAATCACATTTATCATGTGCATAGTCAATTCACATTTTCGTGAATCAGCAAAATCATTTTGAGATCAAAATTTTTTTATACATTTGAATTTGATTAATAATAGTTGATACGCCTGTTATGCGTAACAGAGTAAATACACAACTGGCATTACACCATATGCTATACACTGTTTTCTGTTTTCTAAATAGTCCGACGTGCAAGCCATTGCACTAACCATGCCATTGAATGGGCACAGTGAGAAAAAAAAGGGTACAGAAAGAATATCCCTTATTCAACAAGACTGGAACCACTACTGTTTTAATTTGAAATATTTGCATAGACATAATGTGATATCTTGAGGATGGGACACAATGTTGATCTGTTCTATACACAGCCTGATATGCATAGCCTGAAGGTAACTTAAACAACATTTTTAATAAATTTATGTTTGAAACAGAATTTGTGTAACACAGTATTAACAGCATTTAACAAAGTTGTATAACGGGTCTCTGAGATTTCAGATAAAATCTTTGCACCACAAAAAGAATGTGCGGAAAAAACAGTAAGTGAAGAACATGGTTGGTTGGTAACGAACTAATGCCAACAGATCTATTCTTCATTGTTAATACCTAATTCTAGTAGGATGATATTTGACTTTAAAAATTTGACACAAGTTTCAAAATTCTGAAATTAATTATTAATTGTGTCATTCCACACCCTACAATGAAAAGTATATCCACAAACCGGTTTTCACATTTGAAAGATGTTTCAAATACCAGAAATTATTAGCTCTCGCTTTCAGAACTGTTTGGCTTAACATTATTAAGTGTTACATAAAGGCTAGCAATTTGAAAGTAGTGACATCACACTCATTCAAATAAACATATAGAATTATTTAAGTGTGTGATTCAACGCATGATTATTCAGTTTCCCATGTCCCGTATTGGAAGGGACAAAAAGGGAAAGCATTGTATTGTAGGCTCTATCTCTACATGAATGCTGCAACCTTTGGAAAATTAGTAATCGGAGAAAATCTATAGCTTCTGTCGGGATGAACTAAGAAGACTGAACCCAAACCGTATTTTTACTAGAAATGAGCTAAAAAAGTACCGACAATGATTTCATTTAGTTCTGTATAGCCTTTACATTTTTCTTTACGTTTCAAAGGTTACTTGCTTTTATGCAAATTCAATTCAATTTCTGAATTACGTAAGTTGCTGTCAGCCAAAATTCAGCAATGTAGTTATAAGTTTCCTTGTAGTTCAACAACAATTCACTATCTTTACTTACGTAATGAACCCATCGACGTGGGACATAGATGATTTGTAGTCTTTTCCACCGACTTCCTGGAAGTGAAGAGCAATAAAACTAGGTTGATGAGCTTCCACTACCTGGTCAGTAACAAAAATTGACTCGTTAGTATAACATATTCAATATGAATAAGGAATAAATATTTATTTCAATTTAACAATTCAAAATAACATTGTATTCTTTTTTTTCTAATTCAAACTATCTAGGGTCACAGCAGTTTGGGAAATCAATGATATCCTATTACAAATATTGGGAAACGTAGGCTACTGGAAAAAATCGATATGTCATTGCTTAGCACACCATTATAAATAGTAATACAAACCTTCATGAACTCAGCCAGCCAAACATCTTGCAATCCAGATAGCTGAAAAACAAGTGATAATTTTAATGTGAAGTATCGTCAAAAGAATAACACAATTTGCCTGAATACATCAAGAGTATGGAGATTGGAATTTTACTGCTATTCATACTGTCGTCAACACACCGCATACCAATTTTAATTCATGGTGGCCTACCGTGGGAACACGATTGGGTGGTCTGGGAATCACGAATTACAGATAAGAGTATAATTAAAATATCTAATGAATGCTGTGGGATCATCGATAAATCGGACAGGAAGTTGTATATGATGTCAAGTCTCTCAAGATGTAGATGAACAAGGCATAAAGAAATTGCTATGGTTCTGGAATATTGGACTTTAAATATTAAACATCTTTGACTGTATACCAGCTGACTATCATTTGTGTTAACATCACACATCATCTGCTATAACTTGGTGTACATAATGCCACCAATGAGTCAGTACTCAATCTGGTTCTGGCATTATAAATGCTAAAAATATTTTAAAAATACAATTTGGCTATAATAAATATTGATATTTAGCTCAGACAGAAATTTCTCTGTAGAAGAACTATAGCCCAGTTTCTTGGTATGTTATTATCGACATCATGATCAGTACAGGAGTTTTCTGAGCAAGCATATTGCCACACAATCTCAAAAATATCCAATGAACAACAATTCCACGGTTAGCGTGAAACACTGCAGATGTTTTCTTACTTACATCCTCAAACAGTGTTCCAACATTGGCTGTCGCTATCAAAAATGAAACCTCTTTGCTTTCCTGTTCATCTCCCATTGTTCAATGTAAAGCTTCACGTTGTCAAGGAAATCCTGTAACGGTACACTAGCAATAAATTTATGTAAAAATAAAAAGAAGGCATTATAATTTTATGATGTAAAACGTGAGACGTAATATTTAAATAATGTCAAAATGTAGTCATCACAACTGCACGATTTTATGAAGGCATTGATCTATGGTGTCCATATATAATTTGGAAAACACTTAATTCTAATTTATTGCATAGGAGTCGGGCTACAAAAGGCTTAATCATCAACACTACAACCATTCAAAAAAATATATATGAGACCATAAAATAGATAGACAAGTTGTAAGCGACAGTGGGTTAATAAAAAGAGAACTTCCATGGCTGAATTATCGATATACAGTAGTAGAAAATTAGTACAAATAGATTGAACTCACGATTCATTTGCAAAACATCCGTACGGTAATAAAAGCTGCTTCTTCTGCAATTTATAATACAAACAATTATATGCACACAATTCTAAGAAAGACAGAAGATGAGAAAATTAGGAAAAACAGGTACTCTTCATGAAAATTAGAATAAGATAATGATTAGTTTTTCCAGCTATCTGCCAGTCGCATATTGCCAATGCCATTAGACATGGTTCTACTCTATATTTTGGTTAGCAACGGTAGTCTAGCTACATATCATATACCAACCTAGGAACTTACTACAAATAAATCGTGAACACTGGAAGCAATACTAATCTAATTTAAAATCCACCATATTCCCACTAATGCAGATACAATTGAAAAATAGAGGAATAGCTCGTTTTTTTTCTGGACAGCATTATCAAAAGCCGTTTACTAGCAAATAAACTGAGTACTACTGCACATGCACTACACGATCACTGTGTCTATCGAGTTCCAATACTCCAGGGAGGAAAAGCACAGCCATTACAGCTTCCTGTATATAATGGAGTTACTCACAGCATGGGACATAGTATAAACACAAGATGGCTGCACGAAATTAGGTGAGGCTAAGCTACACTATCAATGAAGAAGACCATTCGCCACAGGAAATACTATAAATAACATAAACAATTTAAAAGCCTTAAATTAATATTTCACACAACACGGAATTGATTCGGACTTAACGTGCACAGACTGCACCGAGTCCGTAAAGGTGATGTCTCTCGTACCAAACCTAGCCATTGAACCGAGACGCGGTCCTGCAAATTCTTTTTTCTTCGTCTATCACTCTATTGTATTATATAAATGAATAGAATATTTCTGCAAAAATTATACATTCCGTGCATTGCTTATGTTTGATTTTGGCGCCTTACTGTATAGCGTTCTGTATGCTTACCCTCCTCGACTAACCTGCACTTATTAGTACTACACAATTATCTGCTGCATATATCCATTGGCGGTCATAGGCCAATTTCATCGAGTTGCTGAATTGGGTTGTCCATAAAGGGGGCCGGATATAACTGGTATATCTCTACAGTAAACACCCCTTCCACCTAAACATCACCCCCATTTACGTCCATGAAGCGACAAAAATCACATGGCCCATATCAGTTAGGCAGAATATGAATACTGTATATTTTATTCACAAATGAATCACCGAGATCTGTTCAACAATCCTTAAGACCTGCATAATATACATCTAGTCACAACGCAGATATCCGCAATCTAACTATTTACCTTCTTCCATGTATGTAGTTTTCAATAAAAAATTGATGAGCAAAGTAAATAAACTTGGCGATAAGTAGTGAAAGTAAAAAAACACCCACGTTCCATTGCGCATTGCCGTGAATACGTTTGGTCATCAACTCATCAATGCTTATAACCAAAAAGCGTCATCAGCTACTGATGTAATGTAAAATGGCACTTATGCTTAGTATGAGTAATTCAATGGCAGCACCACAACACGGAAATGCTGTACATACGATGCGAAGCATAAGTAGGTTTTGAAGTAGGCGGTCATCGCAAATATAATAGTAATGTCTCTACGTTTTATTGTTGCAATTCCTAAGGGCAGTGGTTCTTTACATAACACCCAACTGTCCACGAGGTTACTATATGTGACCACATGCTACATAGCATAATGTGACAATATGGTGTAATGTGACCACATGTCATAATGCAATCTAATCTGCACAACAAGCATTCCATCCATCTTGGAAACACAACTATGGTCTCTAAATGAATACTAATATAAATATTCAAAAATGAAGAGTATCATCTACATATTTCTGAAGAATATTGACAGTGTTATACTTGGTGCATTATCAGGACGAATTACAAGTAAAGTTACATTGCACGAAATATGTTATAAAGAGGGAACTGAGATATGGATGCATAAAACATACATGTATATGGACGAAATTGAGTAGTTGCATACACTTTTTTATTAGTTCTTCTACTTAACTGACTGACTTCGTCTATAATCTGGGAGATGTGGTAGCCCTACTTGCTTACTTGGCACCTTCTCTAGACGATGTTGTCCATTGGTTGAAGGCATCATCTTGCTGATACTTTTTATTACTCTTGTGGTCGCAGAAGAAGTCTAAAAACAGGAGAAATAATGAGCAGAAGATTTAATGGACTCTTTATAAATAGATCATCAGTCAAACTTGCACGCACGCTTCGCCTGACAGCATATTTTGGTGTAACCAGTGTACGTTTCGCATAAGAATAGGTATTGTATGAACTGTATGATTCACTCATGGCTGACATCGTTCTTCTTGGACTTGCTCCAGCGGAAAACTGCATTCTCTGAAATAGATACTAGTACTGAATTCAATTTAGTCTCAACTCTTATGCATACATACATAGAACAAATTAAGTCTCAAACATGATTACTGTTGATAGTCTTATAAACTTTAATAATTTTGCCAGACTACTTTCCCAATTTTGGTTAATAAGAATTTCATATAGCAATACAATGTCCTTTCAGTGATTTAAAAATTAGAAATATTCATATTATAAAATATAATCAACGGTGTATAGACATTTTAGTGACAGATTGACTTGAACCAAGATCAGTTAACAACATGTTACATAGGCAACAGCAAAGACAAGCAACATTATAAGGACCCTAATCAACTATGTGTAATAGTGCTACACTCTTGCCTGAAAACAAATAAGTCTCTGAATCTTGTATTTATTTAGGATACCTTTCGCAGGAAGGAAGGGCCAGATTCTGATTTGAGTTTCAACATTTCAACCAAATCTTCTGCATGCCAGGAGAGTTCACTGTACGGACGATCGTTTATTGTCTGGTCATGTATTTGCCTTTTCACTTGATTATACAATCCACTGCGTAGATCGAACGTAATCTTTTTCAGAGATCTGAATTCAATTGATCTATTTAAAAATTTTCATCATTGAATAGAGGAAGAAAATTAAATACCTACTTGGCAATGCAAAACACAATTTCGTGATTCGAACCAAGTCTGGTAAGGTATATGTCCAATGCATGTTCCAAGCACGCCTTTGCTTCTTGTACAGATCGAAGACAAGTTTCTTCCGCGAGTAAATTCCCTAAAATAGTTTTGCATTGAATGTTTTAAAGCATTGGATTGTGTTTCAATAGCTTCAAACACATAGTTTGAAGGATTCAATTCTACCTATTTTATACAAAAGGTCAGCTTCATCTAAATCTTGCGAATTGGACTGGTAAATAAAGAGAGCTTGCTTGTATGACAACAAAGAAATTCTTATATTCCTTCTGTAAAAAGAAACTTTTAAGGGCAAAGTTTTTATAAAAGATATGTGATAAAATAAGACAAGGTTGTACTTGTCTGTAACAGTAGCATAGAGATCTCCAAGTTCATGCAATGCCTCAGCAACACTCATGTGAGTGGTGCCAAACCACTGCAAGCGGTCTGTAAAAGCTTGCTTGAACAATGTTTCAGCTGTGTTAAACTGACCTGTAAAGAAAATAGAAAAGTAAAATACCTAATAATTCATTCCATATACAGTACTTTGAATTCTTATCACTCAATTGGATGTTATATAAGTCTGGAATGTGGTATAGCAGATTTGAGAGTTATCGGAGTTATCACAATATGCTTCTAGACCATAGAATTTATTTATAAGGTTACTTAGTGACATCCTGATTAACAATGCCTATGGATTTATTGCAGTTTACTCACGTTGAGAGACAGAGAGTTTGGCACAGGTTAATGTGAAAGTGAACTCAAGTGAGATACTATTGCTCTTTTTAAGTATATCCACTGAGGAACTGAGTAAACGTTCAGCTCTTACGAGGTGACCTTCTTCAATACATATGTCTGCTAGACGCAGGTACACCATGCCTACAATCAAGACATGTAAGATGTTAGATATCTGCTATCAAATTATTTCAGTATCAGTTCCTGACAGACAGCTACAGAGTCCATTATCATATTGATTATCTGACAATATATTAAAACACACAAAACAACTGCTCCCCCAGTTAACACTGTGAAATCTTATTGGAATACACGAGAAATCCAAGAGTTCTATCATTTGTTCTATCTGGCCATTTTTACCTGGGCCTGTATCTAAGACATACCTGGAACCACACAATCATATAAGATATTGTATCAGTTATAATGACACCTTCAAAATATATTTCTATACAAAAAATCTGACCTCTCAGTTCATTCAATTCACTTTTCTGTACAGAAGAGAGTGGCACAAGGTAGAGGGGGAGGGAATCTCCTAGTCTCAACGCATCTTCACAGTAGCATTTCAAGACTTGAATATCTTCTTCTCTCTGAGTTCTCTTAGTTAAACCGCAGATTATTTTGAAGTGAGTCATCTTCTGTTTCGCTGGAAGAGCATTCCACTAATGAAAACAGTAACAAAAGTGATATAATAAAAATGATAATCCTGGCTTTGGTGTAAGAGTATTCAATCTACGAGGCTTGTTCACATAAAAAGGCCCTCGGACCAGCTGGTAATGTAGCTTTGCAAGTTAAAATTATCTTTTTTTTTTCCTTCCCTTGAGCTAGGCTTAAAATAAATACGTCTGTGACGTCGTAATAGGGTGTTACTGAGACGCTTGAATCTGTCTAAAATCATTCAACAGGATCGAGTTACGTAGTTGAAGAAATTCATATATATGTGGATACATGCCTCCAGTAAACGCTGGTGTTGAATGAAAAGTCCTTCTTTTGCGAATTTTAGAAATTCGCCCCCTAGTAGTTCGAGAAACATGCAAACTAAATAATTCAACTCTGTAGATTGAGTAAAATTCATAGGCGAGTCATCGATGGGCTGTTGTGGATCATCTATTGAAGTCCAACCTAGAATCATAGGTTTGAAATTAAATACAAGAGATAAGATGAATGAATCAACAAATATATACCTGTATCAACTCTTGGAATACTGAAATTACCGAATCCTGCCTCGCTAACGAAATCACTGTCACCTATTTCTGATCGGCTTCCAACTAGAAAAGTAAGATAATATGAAAGCG
>QXVX01001062.1:0-11869 GCA_013436065.1 Halocynthia aurantium | reverse complement strand
TAAAGTAAAAACTTTCACTGTGGATCCAATATTTACCCATTTTATGTTTTTTACAGCTATGCATATAACACTGTCAGCTGGCAGAGACCACCTTCCAAAAAAGATTCCTACGATCTTGATGTGCAAAGCGATGGTTCATCGATTCTCACTTTCGTAGCTCTTCCACCAAAGGAGGATTTCGAGTCTGTCTCCTTCTCAGTAAGTTCCAGTTTTTTGTTGTTGACACCAAAGGAATATTCGGCTATTACTTGGACAGCCTCTTTATATCATACATAACTTTTTTTCAGGTACAGCTGAGCTCGTATCCAGATGCATATTGGTACAGCTGGACTGCAGATCGTTTTGATTCGCCATCGAACACTTTTCTACAAGTTACCACTTCAAGCACAAGCCTGTCAGTGGGTGAAACTGCACAAATGGAGATCAGGACCACTGATAAATCTGTAGCATACGCTGTCACTGTAAGTTTAGCCTACTTAAAGCGATCATAAGCTGATATGTTCTCTGATTTTCATTATTAAATCAAAAAGATAGGTTTCCAGTAATTGCAGTGTAATTTTTCTTGAGAGTTATTTTTTGCCTATGCAGGTTTTAGCACGAGGTAACCTGATCAAAAGAGAAACGATATATCCGCACAATTATGTGAACGAAGAGGAGTCATTCAAGTTCGACTACAGCTTGAGTATCGAACCTGAAATGTCTCCGAGCGTATACATCGTCGTTTCTTTCACGAACGATGTCGGTGAGGTGATTGCAGACAGTGTCAAGATAAACGTGCAAGCTTCGCTGCAAAACAAGGTGTTTGCTTTTATTAATTCGGTCGTTTAACCACACAAGTGCTGGATTACAGTTTATTTACAGCTTCGTCTATAATTTCTGCCCTCTGGCGATAGCACTTCATGTTGATATCAATTTAATCCACCACATTGTAGACTTTACTTTAAAACTGGTAAATAAGTCTTCAGTATTACATCGTAGCTCACATTTCAGCTATTTTGTTGATGACGGTATTCAAAACTATTGTGTTGACCTTACCTAGTGTGATTCTACTTTTGATCATTTGAATACTCATTAGAATATGAATGGAGTTAAATTTACGATTTAAGATTCCAAAATATGTCTGATATTTATTTATTTATGATATTCAAAAAGTCCTCCTAAGATCCTAGAACCTACGCTGGACATCACACCTGATATAAATGTTGTAAGCCTTGATAATACCTGAATTAAAATTAGCTTGCGACTTTTAGGGAGTCGTCCACAGTTGAATGAGACACTGCATGGCACATATAGTCTGCTGGGAAGCCTTTTATGTTATGCATCGTTGTTGTACTGCATCATTAAAATTATTAGTATAAAATAGAATGCATTGCATACTTCAATGTCAGTGTGCAATAATCGAGACTCATTTTTGTGAATGAAAATTAATCTTTTCCTCTAACGAATGAATTATCCTGTTCAGGTTACTATTCAGACAAGTGCACAGAAGTTAGATGCCGGTCAGCCGGTAAGGATCACTGTCAATGCTGTGCCCGGTTCTTACATTGGACTCAGGGCAATTGATCAAAGTGTCCTATTACTGAAAGAAGGAAATGACATAACTCAAGAAAAGGTAATTCAGCATTGTTCATATCTGTATTCCAGTTTAAACCAGACTTGTTCCAGTCAGTTATATGGTTTATTCTTTAACAAGATGCATATTTGCTACAATAGCACACTTCTCACAAAAAATGCGAACTGTTTACAATGTTAGGGAATATGAATGTAGTTTTATATTTGTGGTCTTCCCCTACTTCCATTGTTAACATCAGTGGTGTGCAACCCACGGGCCAATTGTGACCCGCCAACACGAATTTGTGCGTCCCACGGGAAGCTGCGGTTTTGAATAGAGTACGGCCCGTAACAGGAATGCACTGCCACTGTTTTTGCTGTTATATGAATAGCGAAGCGTCCCTAAAGTCGATTTATTTGATTTGCAAGAAAACCAAATCGATTTTTTATGCCAGTCACTAGTAGATAGTCGATGTGAAATGCAAGTGCGGCCCGCAATCTAATCTGGTTTAGTGTATTTGGCCCGGGAGTGCTACAAGGTTGCACACCTCGGGTTTACATTATCATGATTGCGCATGTTGATTCGGATTCTAAACTTAACCTGGTCGACTTCGCACAGATATTCAAAGATCTTGACAAGTACGGAACTACACAAGACTTCAGCGGATGGGGAGGTGGATGGGGCCGCTTTTGGTGGCCTGTTCCTTTAGGTGGTGTGGATGTGGCTGCTGTATTTGAGGTGAGTGTTTATTGTCATCTAATGACACTATTATTTCAAGCTCTTCTTAGTATTGAAATATCACTTCAAGGTTTAGCAAAAATTTTGATGAGATTTCGCATGACTGTTTTTTAAATCTGGTGCTTTAGCCTTACCAGATATAGGCAATTTAATGTGATCAATTCACATCTTTCAGAACTCTGGGATCATTGTCTTGACCGATGCTTACATCCCGGAAAGACCTCAACGTGAGTGCAATTTTTTTTCTTTTGGAGTACAGGTTATAGAAATTTTCAGAACACGAGGTGTTATGCATTAGTAAGCCTATGAAAGCAAGGAGTGTTAAATTCAGTATCAGGTTTTTCTTTTTTTCTTATGTTAGACTGAGTTTTTTTAGCTAGTTTTCAGATCGCTGCCGTAGTAGTAATACATATTTTTAGTTCAAACCTGGCTGGCGTAATAGCAATTTCAGTACATACGAGAACGATTATTGCAATGATCTTATTTCATAATGTCATCAGTGATGCTAATACTGGAAGAGTCAGATACAGGACAGATAATGTTTGACGATGATTCACCGTTCTCACTGCAAGTCGACGATAGTTCAGAATCCCAAGACCAAGATTTTAAAATACAGTACAGTGTCAGATCTGAATTTCCAGAATCTTGGTTTTGGGTAAATTCAAAAGCCAGGTAATTATTAGCAGCTTACCGAGTTAGATCCTGATTTTCTTTGCTATTATTGAGTCCCTTTCACACGCCTTAAAGAGAGATTTAGAGATATTTCAGGTAATTAGATGATCATTTTGTTATCTTAAATGTATGTGAAGAATGTAATCATTGGTCTCTATAGTGGATGATTATTACGGATCCGGACCTATGTATTTTAAAATAATCGACGAGTCTGATGATACAGACAAACCTGTCGATGCCTCAGCTACATATGCAATCAGGACAAACTTTATCGAGACTTGGATCTGGAGCGCAAATGTATCTCGGTAGTGATTGCGACATTGAGCATGCTTACTATTCTTTCAGTCAGAATGCCATAGCGGGATATGTTCTTACTTTTTTTTGTATGAGTTTGCGGTTAGGCTACTACGTTTACGTTGTCACTAACATGGTTGAGGTTGAGGAAAGGTTTAGCTTGCATTTTTCAGTCAATCTAAATTTCGCACTAGATATATTTTGATGACATTGACATATCATAAAGATGAATACAGCCACTTCTCTCTACACAACCAGGTGCCTTTCCAGCAACTTAGTAAAGCAAATTGGTCATATATACTTTCCTTCTAGTGGGCATTATTCATTGTTAACAAAAGGTGTTTTATATCTCGCCTTGTCTCCGTAAATCAGTATTCCTCCTGTGTTCAAAAGTTTGAATGATGTATGTTTAGCTCAATGGACATTTCTGGAGTTTGCAGAGGCAGATAATTTCAGTGCTTTCAAGGCGCCCCCATTAAAATCTAGCCGTTCCACAGCCCTGGGGTATTCCGTACGACAAAATTTTCCAGAAACCTGGCTTTGGACGGATAACTTTGCTGGGTAATTTTTCAGAAATGACCAAACGTTTGGTGATCGGTGTAAAAATATTAACTCCCTCATTTATGGAAAGCCTTTTTTTAATATGGTCAATTGTTATATTAAAACTTCTTTTACTTGGTGACAGATAGTAATTTCTTCTAATTCATGATTAGTGGGGTTTCATGAAATTAATCTTGTTCCTTAACAACTCTTTGTCTAAATGTCTCCAATGTCTATATGAGGTTGAGTTTAAATTTGTTAAATTCAGCATGTTATGTTGTCAGACAACATAACTTCATATATTCAATAGAACTTCTGTAGCTCTGTTAAGAGTTAGAACTTCTTCAGCTCTGTTAAGAGTTCCTTTTCGATATATAGATAAAATAGTGATCATAGCAGTGCTTAGAAAGATGTTATCATTACATATTACGAAAAATTTTCATGTTTAGTCGAGATTTGCTTAAAATACTATGTATTTTAAGGTCGCTATCCGTATTTGGTACCTATGTTGCGTATAGCACCTGTGATGCTCGGAGGACGGCCTCCAAGGCTGGGCTCTGTGAATAGACAAGTCACCCTGAAAACCAGAAGTTTTTTTCCTGAAACTTGGATATGGGTGGAAAATTATGCCGGGTCAGAATAGTTATCACATATATAGTAGTAGTTATATGTAGCCAATCATTCATGTAGAAATATTGTAATTTAGATATCATATCACATAATGAATAGCAAATTGTTTCAAATTGATAAAAGTATTATTATTTTCTTCCATAGCATCTTACTATTTCATGACTTCGATGGCAAAATGTGAAATAAGTTGCAGAAGTTTTTCCCCCATAACTTTATAGTACAGTAGCCAATAGTAAAACCAATCGTTAGTGGTCATTTAGTGAAATATATGCTACCAAGCATATGTCATAACTCACATGCATACATGGCAGTCATCCTATATAGTGTGTAGCATACTAACAATGGAAATATATATACAGTGGGACTTACATGAGCGATGAATTCTGATGGTCATGTCATAATTTGATTATTGCCACCTTAGGTTTCATAACATACTATGCTAAGGCCTAGTTCTTTTTTTCCATAGATAGTTGATTTTTAGCATCATTCCATTTCATATTTGCTAATAGTAATATTACTCCTATTCCTCTGGTGTGCAAGAGGCTCCTCGAGAATAAGCAGGCGCAACTGTGGTGCAATTTTTTGATCACTAATTTGTTTGATAAAGTGATAAGTCTGTGAGAAGTTTCAGAAAGTTTAGATGAGGTTTAAATAGAACATTACTGCTAGCAGGTGTTGTGCTGATGGTCATGAAATTAATAATAGTATAGCCCAACTTTATTTATTCCAAGTAGAGGTCTGAGATGACAGCGTCTGAATCAAATGACTATTTTATATGCTTTAACTTCTGTGACAGGTGATTTTTACTATTATGATGATGTCGTTTTTGCTGAGGCGTTCGATGGTGATTCAGTAGACAAGGGTGTGGTTATAGCTCCGTCGCAGATAAAAACCAGGACAAACTTTGTTGAGACTTGGATCTGGTCTGAAAATATCTCCGGGTACTGATTACAACATAGATGCATCTGTGTGTACTCGCATGAAAGCATGCTTCTTCCTGTAGTGATCTCACATTTGAGCTAGAATCATTGTAACTAATCAAGCACGAGTTTTAATCACTGTTTAATTTCTTTCAATCACGCTTCTTTACCTATGGTCGTATGGTAATGGGTTAATCACGTCAGATGGTTGGTTGTGGTAGAACAGAGAGTTGGGTTTTAGCAGNGTGGGACTTACATGAGCGATGAATTCTGATGGACATGTCATAATTTGATTATTGCCACCTTAGGTTTCATAACATGCTAAGGCCTAGTTCTTTTTTCTTACATAGATATTTGATTTTTAGCATCATTCCATTTCATATTTGCCAATAGCAATATTACTCCTATTCCTCGGGTGCGCAAGAGGTTCCTCGAGAATAAGCAGGCGCAACTGTGGTGCAATTTTTTGATCACTAATTTGTTTGATAGAGTGATAAGTCTGTGAGAAGTTTCAGAAAGTTTAGATGAGGTTTAAATAGAACATTACTGCTAACATGTGTCGTGCTGATGGTCATGAAATTAATAGTGGTCAAATTTCAACCCGACTTTATTTATTCCAAGTAGCGGTCTGAGATGACAGTGTCCGAATCNTCAAATATCTTACCATTGCATTTCAAGACTATTGTGAACTACTTGTAAAGTTTTCTTTATTGCCTTCGTATACAGATGGTAGTGCAGGCTGAACCTCTCAATTTGTAAATCTGCTGTTAGGTGATAAATTCTATTGGAACCCATTATACAACTGCAATTTAGCCCTTACATTTTAGCCGTATGTCATCCAAGAGACAACAAGATGCAAAAGATAATGTTTTCATGTTTAATCTGTGGTCCGGTAAATGACGGGGTCCCAAGGTAGCCGGATCGAAGAGGCTCATCTTGCGATGCAATTACAGTCTCATTTATTCTATTTGGCCTATAAGTATGTAATTAACTATTATTTATATATTCACTTGAAATATCCTCCAGGCAATATCATGGGTAATGCACTCAACAATTTGGGTAATCTTCTCAAGCAGCCAACCGGCTGTGGCGAACAGACCATGCTGAGTTTCGCTCCAGATGTGTACATAACATCTTACCTGAAGAAGGTTGGCAGACTCACCGGAGAAATAGCCCAGAAGTCCAACAAGCACATTCGTGAAGGTTATCAAAACGAACTCAAGTAAGAATCTTGCAAACATTTTAGCTTTTATTTTAGCAAGCTTCCTCCTAACAGTCCCCCTAACAGTTATCAGCATGACGATGGCTCCTTCAGTGCATTCGGTAATTCGGACAAACACGGAAGCACCTGGCTGACGGCGTTCGTTGTAAAATGCTTTATCGCAGCGAAACAACTAAACTCCGATCTGATCGAAGAGAAGAAGATAAACCAGGCGATTTCATTCTTGATTAAGAAGCAGGAAAGAGACGGGAACTTTGATGAGCCTGGGAAGGTCATTCACACTGATATGCAGGTGAACCTCAATCCGTCTTGAATTAAAAAATTAAATCCTATCGGTTTCTGCAATCACAAAAATTGTATTCATTTCAGGGAGGAGTGGCTAGCGATGAAACCTTGGCTGCCTATGTTCTCATTGCGTTAACAGAAGGCAAAAACTTTAGAAAAACAGATGTAAGTATTTTAACTAGGCTTTTCATTTGTCTATGAGAAACTGGATCCAGAGACTTTGAATTCGGTTTTATTTGTTGCTTTGTTTATTTTGGGTTATAAAATCCAGCATGTAAATGATAAAAACAGCGCCATTTTATTGAACCCAATTTACCTGATTGTATTATCCAAGTCTATTCATCATAATTTCTTTCTGTTTGAGATCTTTCTGTAGAAGATTAAATTCTAGAGATTGATAAGATTGAACACTGTATGTAACAATAAATTTTGAATGTTTGATACAGGAGGTGCTGGAGGTTGTTAACAAGGCAAAGAAATATCTGGAGAACAATGTTGATAAGGTTGATGATACATACTCTCTGGCGATACTAGCTTACGCACTGACCCTTGCGGAAAGTGCCGATGCTGGTAGGATATTAGCCAAGGTTGATAAAAGAGCTATCGTGTCAGGTTGGTTTTCTTTACTTCTGTGATATAAACCTTTTCTTGGTCTTGAAACAGCGTTGATCGTTGCGTAATATTTTTGGGTTTATCCTATCGTAGATGGTCTCAGATATTGGAAGAAAGAAGGCGCTACCGGCGTCAGTTCGTGCGAAAAGGACGACGACTCCGTTTGTCCGTTCTCGAATAAGAAAGCATCCTCTTCTGATATCGAAATTACGTCATACGTTTTGCTTTCGTATGCTCAGAATGGATGGGTCAATAAGGCTATGCCCATCGTTCGTTGGTTGGTGGAACAGCGTGGATCTTTCGGAGGTTATTCTTCGACACAGGTATTATTTCTAAAACATCTGTGAGATGGTGACAGAGATTGATTGCATCCATTTAAACCAGTGTTCACAAAACTTCTTACTAGAAATACCCTGACAAAATCGGTATTTGACTCCTAAAAAGAATTGAACATTGTTTTATCATCTGTTTAAATCTTCCAAGGATACTGTCATGGGCATTCAAGCATTGTCAGCCATAGCTTCCTTTTTTGCGGAACGGCCCACAGATTTGACTTTGAATGTGGCTCACAGCGGTGATGAAACCTTCAGCCTGCAGCTCAACGTCAACAAAGAAAACTCAATAGTTCTTCAGACTGCCGATGTAATATTAGAATTCAATGTTACTATAATTAATTACTTCATGTTTGTCTCATGGGGGTATATCTGTACCATATATAGTTACCCACTCTTCCTGGCGTAGTGACGGTCTCTACTAGCGGAGTCGGAGTTGCTGATGTACAAGTCAACACTAAGTACAATCTCCCGATCGGTCCCCGCAAAGACGTACCTTTCTTGGTTACGGTCGACGTGGAAGATTTGAACATGGGTGACCATTTGGTCTTGGACATTTGTTCTGAGTAAGTTTTCATACTTTCTTTTCTGCATTTACTGTCGGTGGTTATAAATGAAGGCTATGAAACCAGTCTTTCCCAATCCAATGTGTCAATATGTTTTGCACTCATATTTTTCAAATTTATTTATTATTTTCATCTGACATTTCAGAATTAACAAGGCTCGCAAAGAAGTGATCGAGAGTACTGGAATGTATGTCGTCACCATACAGTTACCCAGTGGATATACAACCGATGTAAAGGAAGCCATGTCTATGAACAAACACCTGAAATTGGTCGAGTTAGAAGGTGAAGAGGTTGCTGCATATTTAGATGAGGTCAGTGACAAAGGAATCTGAGCGATAGACAGCGGGAATTATTTTGATTTTCATTATTTTTTCATTACCGCATTCCAGCTACCAGCTGATAAACAGATCTGCATGAAGATCAAGCTTACACGGGTCATGCAGGTTGTTGGATTGAAGCCTCAGCTTATTAAAACATTTGATTATTATCATCCAGGTTTGAGCAATATTTTTATCTTAACTAACAAGATTGAACAATAAGCCTAGTTTAGATATGATTTTATAGCATAGTTTAGATTTTTAAATTTTAAGAGTCATCATTAGATAAAGTATCCCCTATATATTTCTACTTTGAATTATGCTATTCGTTATTCATAATGCTGTGTCTTCTTTTCTTATCATTCCGAATTATTTCTGTATTCAGGCCGCATGGCGATAATAGATTATAATTCGAAGTCACTCAAGGATCTCGGCATTTGCCAGCTATGTGGGTTGGACTGCGCAGGCTGCACAGGTAACGCCGCCGTTAAGACCGTCATGTCGTGGAGTCCCTTGCTAACGTTTCTTATTGTCGGTGTTATGGCCTTGCTGGTGCAAGGATGACTTTGGTCTTCCTAACAGAGAACTTTCGGTGGCAATATCGTTGCAAATAATATCATCGTTTTTAGACAAAAATTTTTATCCATCCTATCTAGCACTTAGCAAAAAACCGGCATTGTGATTTGCTATTACGCTTTTACTAAAAATTTTAACTGCCTCGCTTGTAGACTTGAAATGAGGGTATCTGCATCCATGAACATCTTTTAGGTATTTATAGTGTTATATCCCTATTAAACTTTCCTAATACGGGGATGCTAAAGAATTTTACTTTGATAGCAAGAATTAAGCTTGTTATCCATCACTATTATTTCACCCAAATTAACTTGCTAAAATCAATATGGTGATGAAGGTTTTAACACTACCTGAGCATGAATAACTATCAGAAATCTCTAACACTTGCAATGCAACTGTCGTGACCAAACCAACAAAGAATGTTTACTGGTAGAAACTTGGTGAGTTTACTGTTCCTTATTGCATGTATATAGTGGTGTAGTTTTTATAATATCTTCAGTCCTTGTGCAAATGTTAGCAATATGCGTGGGACGATAGCAATTTAATACTCGTTCAGTAGAGCATCTGTTGCCTCTTCTCAATCCCCATATTTTTCTGTACAATGTTTTTTTTAACGTTTTACATGTGACATCTTCAACAACTGTCTCAGGGAAATGTGCAGTTAAATGCGTTGCCTTCAAACAGTAAAGCGAATATCAAGTGATAACTAAATACATAATGCAGTCTAAAATATGATTATTTTTTTAACTGCTGTATGTTGTACAGAAATAATTTTCGTCCTCAAAACATTAACGTGAACACTGGTATGTGAATGTATGTAAAAGTTTCGATATTGGATGTATTTTAATGAAATCATAATAATATTATATGTTGGAACTTGGGCCTTATAACATTAGTTATTTTAGCAACCAACATGACAAAGTGTTTATTCCTGATAAACAAAATTAACCTCACAATTTTCGAAAGTTTTTTGTGCTACTCCCCAACTTTATGTATAATCGATCTCTCCTGCCATTTTTCTTCCTAAATCTACAGAAAACAGACATCATAAGCTCTTAAATTTACTGTGTTTTATCAACTCCTCACACTGTTCAGGAAATCGGAGGTGCTTCGCATACATTTTCTGAACATATTTGCTCGTTAAGAAATAAGGGTGATGTGTACTAACTAACACTTCCACTGATTTGGTGTACTTTCGTAAAGATTGTTTTAACTTTTAGCACATTTTAGTTGTATCAATACTGTATAGATTTTATATCTTTGTAGTTAGCATGCGTCAAAGTGCCTTTTATTATAATATCCCTTAGTATTTTTTTTACAAAGATTTAGATCAGTTCATATCAATACAATATTCTGTACATTTGCAATTCTGCATTAATCTGCCTTGCTAAGCTGTGAAGGGGGTATGGCTTTTGGTGAATTTCTTCTAGGATGAGCAGGACTGTGGTTATTAAAGAAATAGTGTAGGATAATCAAATTGAAAACTTATCAGGATCTACTTTGGGTGACTGGGAACCCTGGACCGAGGAAGATGGGTACTGTGGACAAGTTGTCCGTAGGAGGAAATGCCTAATGGGCACATGCAATCCTGACGATTTGGTGGAAAAAAAATTTGGCCTACCATTCCCTTGCCCAGGTAAGAGTAAACTAAATAAATTTACACGTTATGATGGCTAAATCAAGGTTGAGTACAGCAAGCAGCGCCTATAACCCAAGTTAAAAGTGAATAACTGACATAATGCAGAAAGCTATTGAAAAAGGTTCGATCGATATCAGTGAAACATCTGTGTTGCCAACCTTTCTACTACTGAGCTAAATACCGAACCTACATCACGATATGTTTGGGCTTAATTTTGATTTTCAATTTAGATTTTTACCACTCCCTGTACAGCAATTCCCTTGAAGTCGGCGCATGCTTGGCTCCGAAGAAAACCGGTGACTCCAGTGCGTACAAAGGCTTGCCAGGTAAGACTATTGTGAACAAAATGTCTCCAGGTAACTGGAGTCTGATTGGTGTAAATTAGTTTGAGGAAAGAAATGCACTTCCAACATCAACAGTTATTTTAGCTGTCACAAAACGGTTGCTGGCAGCATGAGTCCTCAAATGTGCTTATTCACATAATAGTACCAACTAGAATTGTACACAATTATGCAGAACTCCCATTGTNTAATTAGCTTTTTTGTCCAAGAAAAAAAGAGAAAAAGAATTGATTGCGTTGCGCTCACGACTATCATGTTGTCCTCTCTCGAATACTGTCTGGCTCTCGTCCCCCAGCATTATCCAAACACTCACTTGCCTTCTCGCAAATATTAATCCACCAATTACCATAGAACACCCGTTGTACGGGAGTTCTAACCAGCATGATAAGTGAATATCATATCAATATTTTGTATCATTTTATTAGGCCTGCTCCATTATCATGCACTTAGTTAAATTAGTATGCACCCATTTTATGTGGTCCCAGGTAGGAAAAACAGGAACCAGTGAAGCAATGGTGGTCAGATACCAAAGTTTAATTTATAACAGTGGAATTCTGTTGTTTGTTCCCGGTGTAATTGTTAACCAAAATCTGCCATATTCGTTCTTAGGTTCTCATTTGGATGGCACCAACCAGT
>QXVX01001060.1:5813-57051 GCA_013436065.1 Halocynthia aurantium | reverse complement strand
ATACTTACAAATTAACCATTGTACTTCGTATGGTTGTCACAGCTAGTCTCGTTGTTATATCGCTTACAATTTCATAAACTTTTGTACTTGGCCTCTCTGAATCTCCCACAACAAGGTAGCATTGTTTGCAGAACAGTATGTTGTCGTCGCTTCCCTTAGCTGAAAAACAGTTGCACATTAAGTTCCCCTGGAGTTGGATGGGTGATCAAAATTCCACCTTGAGGGGTCGATTATGTAAGATGTTTCGTGACCCGGCCCTAATATATATATGTACATTCATTGTTGACGGCGAATTTAATAAGGGATATAAAAAACATGGTTGGTTACCTGTGAGTATCACTTTAGTAGCTGTTCCCGGTAATGCATCATCGGGAACTCGCAAACGAACGTAGAACGTCCCGGCAGAGTTCCCCTTCACTAAGACCCGCCTTTGGGAGACTGAAGTAATAAAATCCTTATCGTCCATTGCTCCAACCGAATAATAATTATCTTCTGATCCGGAGTTCTTTATCGTAATAAGCGCTTGCTTGGAATTCCCTGACCTGTATTCACCATTAGTTAGGAAAATACTTTCGTTTTGGTTTTAGACTATAGTTTATTACAGTACCCAATATCCAAAGATTCTAGCGCGGAACAATCGATTTCCACGTCAACTACTGCTTTTGAAATCCTGGTAAGGCGTTGAAATTGATAACCTTTCGAGTCCACTCCGCGAATATACGCGATTAAACTTGTGTTGACCGGGAGGGATCCAAATTGTAATTGAAAATTTCTTTCTGCCCCGTTTTCCACTCTACAATGTACACGATACCGTACTTAGTGATGTATATGTATATGTATATGTGACTGTATAGTAAATGTAAATGAACAGCTTTTACTTGAACGACTTTATTTCTTTTCCCGTGTTGCCGTCAAGGAAATCAACAGAATTTACCGTATCACCTGCTTCCAGCCCGTAGGCATCCACAAGTAGCATAATTTTGTCGGTTGTTATTGGTTGATCTGGATATCAAGATATGTCAGAATAAACACGCTAGGTATATATTATCGAGATACGCTGGAAGACTTCAATGGTTAATGTAACTTACCCTGTATGATATCAAGGTATCGCTGACCATTTTCTTTGTTGACGTATTCTTTTGCGAGAGTCGTAAGGAAACCTTTGACACTTCTTCCAGTAATCTGAACGTATTATAGATGATGGATTAAACGATGATTTGACAAGACCTACTTGGCAAATGTGTTTATATAAAATCCTAAGCAGTGGTCGTCGTAATATAGCCTACAGGTATTATGTGTTTACGTTTGGTGTTTCACACTTCTTAGATGAAGAAGACGGAGGTATAAACAGTACATAGCTTTTGTATCGGATAAAATAACCAAAAGTCTGTAATATAAGAATCAATGTATGCGGCGTGTGGTTACAGCTTCAGTCATCCTTTAGCATCCATCTGATACAAAATGCACACGATAATGTTATGTGGCACTACATAAATATGGAGTTAAATCTGAGGCTATCTGATCTGCGGGCCATTTGTTATGGGCCCATTTTAAGTGGCCCACTCCCACTGATAAAGACGAAGGGAGCCCCTTTGGTGAGAAATACTGAGAAGGGATAGTACATGTAAAGGCATATTGTGAAAAAATGTAATACGCCATGTTGACCAACTGTACATCTATGTACCTATATAAAAATATATATATTTAGCAGTGAAGCCCAAATTCCCCTTATGGCCTGGGCTCATTACTAGCTCTCCACGTCATTGTATTGTTCGTATTGTGTGGGATATATATTGGTTAAATAGTTCGATGTAATGTATTTAGTGTCCCACTATGAACAAAACTTCCATCTATTTTTTATTCAATTACATTGGTTGTTTAATATCAGGTTGACGCCTAAGCACTGATTATGCAGTACTTGTTTTTTATAAGTCTACCAGCCTACAGCTAGCTACCCATACATATGACTAACTACTCTCATCTGGTAAGACCTGTTCTTAATGATACGTTGGAACGTTAATTACAACTATGTTTGTTGGTATAGGATGTGACTTAAATAGTTTCAGACGTAAATGAAAGTTAATTCACATGCGAGAACTACGAAATATGCTCGGAGCTTATATGCAACGAATATAAAACAACTCGCCTCACCTCACCGTCTTTGCGGGAGTAAAAGTAGTTAAATCTCGTTAGCACGAAGTCAAAAGGACCATGCAAATTACTTCCAGCTAACCGGAGTTCGATCCATCAATCATCAATCACAAACACATGTGACAAGCTCTAAACTTTTTAGAGCTCGTCTTGACACTTTGTTGACAGCGCATATAAATATCAAAGTACTTTTGTGATCTACCGCATGTTATAATTGCGGTAAGCGATCGGATTTGACGCAGAGTAATTCAAATTGACACTTTGCTTACACCAGTCTGAATTTTGCTGGGTATGATCAAATCAGTTCTGGCTAGTCGAAATCCGACGCAGGGGAACTAACCTTTACTGTATATCTAGATTTGTCGAGTAGGATTTCATCCCCATTGGACCCGGTTTTTTTGTTCGTTTATACATTATTGTGGAATGTATTTGAACCATTTTGGTGTCAAATTTTGTTTCAACCATACACATTTAGACATTGATAAAACAACCGAATGCACACTCACCTTCACCGAACACTCTGCCTTATTCTTGAATGACAACACGTATTTCCCGTAAGTTGTGACGTTGAATTTTATGTTGCTCAAATAGTCCACTACGATGGGCTCCTGGAAAAATGTAAATGTTAATTTCCTAGCTGCTCAATTATCCATATCTTAATGACAGAAATGTTGGCCCCCAAATGGATTGGGGATCTAATGCAATACGCAACACAACACCAGTTACAGGTTGTTCTATATAGTCATATATTTACAAGAATCACAAAATTCAATGAAGAATGAGTTACCGATACACTGATCTTATTGCCATCGCTGCTAACTTGCATAAGTTCGCAGCCTCCAGCGATTTCGACAAATATTTCTGACATGCTCGAGTCCACAAAGAATTCGATGTCATTGTTTCCTTCTGTTTAAAAAAATGCAACAAAATGATGAAAAAAATACTTTTTGAGCAGGAGACACGAATATTTTGTAAATGGGGCGTCCACCAAAAGCGTAATGTTACTATAAAGGGTTAGCAAATGCTAAAAGCTCCGCGGTGTTTCATTGTTAGGGGGTTCCTGTCTTAAAATTTCGTGCATATTAATATCTGATTCAATTACACTTGTGGAAAATGCAATATAAAAGAAGAAAAGAGATTTATAGCACTGAAAAAATGCTTTTATTAGACTTACGTTTAAGTTTCTTCATTTCAATTTCCACCGTTCCCTGCTTGAGTACAACATCAATCAGTATAGTTGCTTTGAATATGTCATTTCTCTTGACAACCAAAACGTGACCCCCTGTGCTTTTTGCCAAATATTCGTACAGTTCGTATCCGACTTTTAAAGATGGGTCGCTACAAGCGGCAAGCCGACGACTCCTATTATAGTTACAATGAAAATGAGTGAAGGTTAGAAAATCTATCACGAAAATCTATCACGATTTCTGGAACTACCCATTAACGTATACATTATTACATGAAAACATAAATAATATTCAAAGTTTTAATGATATTGCAAACTTACGAAGAAAAACCAGCACATAACCACGAAGACATTTTCTTTGTAAGCAGGAATGTCAGTTTGATGTCTTTTCTGTTCGCTTGAGCAATAATGTTGAACTAAAGTGAAATCTGCGGTTAGATCATTGGTTTCGTATCGCTTTCTACTATCACTTGAGTGCAGTTGACTTCTATGAACTGATAGTACGGAGGAAAACGTAACCGACCGGAATCGTTATGGTAAAAACAAACTGGGACCAAATAGCTATCAAATTATCAGAAAAGAATCTTAACTTTAAAATTACTTTATTTCAAACAACGTACTTGAAGTTCATTGTCTTTCGGCTCGGCGTCAGTTATGACGAAAATAGTTGAACCCTGTTGCGCGCTCTCTACTGCCATTTTTATTCCAGTCAAAGTCTTTTCCGGTAGATCGCCTCCACCGTGAGCCCTTAACCTGCGGCAAAATAATTCTCAATGTTGATTTGTTTATTATATTTCGCTTCTTAGAGTTGGATTTGCTTACTTATTCAGAGCGGCCTTGTACTTGTTCACATCTGAGGTAGCTGTTAACGGGCCGACGAATGGATCGTTAAATGGTGATAAAATGAAATATTTTGGCTGATCCAGATCACCTTTCTTCCCATCAATGATCATCTATAAATAAATAAATAGTTTTATATGGTATGAGGTTTGAATTGGATTTGGATGGGGTTTGAGCTATTGGAGGTATATATTGGAAGTATAGCAAAGAGAGGGAATCTAAAGATTTAATCTTTCATTGATACAGTACAATATTTATTTATATTTTGACAATATTTAGTATGGCTAGTTGACTTTGAATTATTTGAATGTAGTTTTCCCAGCAAAGAGACAGCAGTATACCTTTGGCTTTGGTGTTTCAAGTTCTTCAAGAGAAGCATTACAATATAGACAATGTAAAAATTAAATTCGGCCACGTGAGTGATCCAAATCGTATTAAGTTACTATATGTTCATAGGTCAGTAGTTCTCAACCTCTTTTTCCTCATTTATCCTTTTCCCCTAATTTCATGATTCTAGTACAACATTTTTCTGGTAGTTAAACGCTAAAAAGTCTGCATAGTTTTTTTCGGCGACCGTTTTCAGTCAGTCCTCAAATCCGACTCATTGAACTTAGAAATCAAAGAATATCATATATTTGAGTACTTGCTAAATTAATTTATTGTATAAAGTGGAATTACCATTGAGCGACATCACAGATTCCATAAGAATTGAAATAAACTCTTTACTATGCTCTATGTAATTACTAGCAATTTGCGTAATGGAAATTACCGCTACGGTTGCGGTGTTTTTATAACTTCTCACACAGGACATGTAATTATGTTGAATTACCAGCAGTCATTACAAGCGGTACACGCCTTCACGAACTATTTAAAGGGTAATTACGGTATTTTATGACATTTAAACTATTCGGGGACGCGGATTCCACATTATTTTGTCATTATTCCAAATGCTCAATATAAAATTATTATCATCCCTAATGGTTAAATATAAAATGTAACTGCCATCAATGATACAAGAGTGGACAGTATGTACCACGTCCCGTATAGTAGTGCTCTAGCATGAAAAGTCATAAAAATGGACAGTTACCCGGTAATTTGAAAATGTTTTTATGAGACGAGATTGAACAGCATGACCCTTGACCATCAGCATACACTTAACTTTTTATGTAAAGGTTAATTTCTGTGTTAGGTTAACTATGCCCGCGGTTAATCATTCTTAATGTATCATAGTTATGCGAGAAAAGCCTTGAAGGCATTCTAAATATTTGGTTAGATGTTGCGGAATGACAGCTTCAGGGACTGAAGTGACTGCTTTTCTAGAAACTACATGGGATGTCGGGATAATGGTGAACAAGCCGTTTGATTGAGTAGGTTCATATAGAAAAGCACTGTATAATATGTATGTACAGGTTCATAGGTTCATTCTTGGCATATTCAAAGCAAATAATCAGCATTATCATTACTGTGCACTTACGAAAGATCTTTTCCTTGCTGCTTGAATCTCATCCGACATGCTTCCTGTGTCGTCAATGGCGAACGCTAACGTTGTACCTATTCTTAGACCCAGAAATTCACCAAACTGAAAATCACCAACTTGATGACGTAACCTGAAATATATATATACAAGCTTAAATGATTGAATTCACAAAAAGGAAAAATGTATTTTGATAAAAAATAATCCTGCAGTTGAACTATATCATATCCTCATTTTCTCTCAGGGCCTCATTGCCTTTACCACTGGCAATACCAAAACTTGTTGAGTGTGAGATGCCTTTCCTTTGTAAGGATTAGCCAATTGCTCGGAGGCTACAGATATTTTTGTCAGTTCACTACATAACAAGTAATCATGTGTTTGTGAAGGGATACACGATATTTAGTAGAAGCTTGTGTTTTTATATTCGAAATCGTAAGACCGGCTGGAACGTCTTGATATCCCGAAATGTTATTTAGCAGTTAGTAATTGTATTAAGATCACTCACATGGTAAGTTCCGCAGATATAATGCTTTCTGCTTGTTCCACGTAAGATCCTATGCATCTATATTCTTCCCATAGCTCATCTCCTATGTCGGATACATCCCTGTATATCAAGATTCCGAACTTTTCCCTCGCCAATTCGTAATTATTTCCCGTCGTGTAAGCGTAGACGCGTTCTCGTAGCACGATCCTGTCACTTTCCAACTTCATCGCTTCGGATTTCTTCCCGTTCTCGTTAGCAGGATCGGCGTAGAAAATCATGTTGGCTACTTCGGTGAATTTTCGCGAGGAGGCTTCTTTTCCGTAGTAGGCCTCGAAAAGATTCCGCGCGTTCATAGGGTGCACTTTTGACAAAACCAGTGGCGGGAAATCGCCGAAAGCGTCATCCGCGAAGTAAGCGGCGGCCGTTCCGATCAGAACGCTGTCCAGAACTTCGCGGAACGGTACGCATCCAGCTCCTTCCGGTACCTCCTGCATCGGTATCCCTCCGTTGATTCCACTTATCCCGAGTAAACAGAATAAGAATACCGCTAATACGTTCCTACGCATAGCCATGTTAGTCCCAACTGTTCAAGGGCCTTAATAACGATATTGTTTATCTTATCACCCTGAACATGAAATCTAACGACTGCGCTGAAATAGGAATAAGTATTTCAATTATCAGCGTAGACATCTCTATGTACTGTATATATAAACGCGTAAGTTTGTTTGTTTGTCTTGAGATAACGTGGTTATTTCTCAATATATCTTAGACAAATTTGACACAGAGATTCAGAGGCATCCCAGAATATAAGTACAAAGAAAACTCGGGTGAGCCCGGGGAAAATAAAACTTAGAATGTTCTATTGAAGTCGTTTCTGTCTTATGGTTTATCATGTTTAAATATTGACGTACAATAAAGAATAATTATATATTCTAGAATAATTATAGAATTCCTTTTTGAATCTAGAAATTACAACCTTATCTGTAATGGTTAATTCTACAGCAGCATTCCTTAATTGTACTGTATTTAGTTTTATAAGCTGCTTAATTGATTCGTTAGATAAAACACGTTTAAACTGTTGTAAACTTGTTTAGTATATTTATAGATGTTTTAAATGACTATAAAAGGACTATTAAATGTTTTAAGGTACATCAGCTAGTATAACTGTGTTTTAAACATATACAAAAGGGATAATATATCCATATTGTCTACATCAAGTCTAGATTTCCTGCCTAGATAGGAATTCATGGAAATTAATATGCATAACTGCATTACTATGATATGGCGGTAGCTTTCCTTCCATAATCACAATCAATAACCATCCACTTATCAAGCAACTTACTTACATAGTGTTCAAGTAAATGGGACACATGATATATGGGTCTAATTTTCTATCTAATACTTTTCATATCTATATAATATATGCTGCATAGCCTGTTATACCACTCGATAACTAATTCTATTCCGACATGCATCCTTCCAGTGAAGTTGAAATCTTTACTTATATTATTCCTAAATAAGAGATCTCAAAATTTCACACAATATCTCGGACCAGAGAAAGAAAATCATTTATAAATATAGTTGAGTAAATTAAGAGGCTTTATATTGATCTTTTCGCGTAGGCAGCCAGTCATGATTCAGAATAAAGGAGAAAAGTGAAAATTACTAGTATAGGACAACATACTTGCACTGAGGAATGATTCATAATGCGTACTGTTAAACCTCAGTAAAATAGTCAATGCTTATGTTATTAAAATACAGTCTCTTACACCTTCAATAAGCAATCTAAGATGTAATTTTTATATATGATAGTGCGAGCATATTTCTTGATCTCTCCTGCAAAAGTCGATATTAATGTCTTTTATTTTGAATCCGTATAACTTTCGTTTACATTTTCCTGTCCTTAACACCACGTGCCAAAAAACCTATATCATACCCCCACCTACAAGCTACAAAGCAATAACATTAAAATAATCTCGATAACGATATTAACGAGAAACCTGATACTTTACTGTAACTTTGCTCTCACATCGCCTGACTTGTATAAAGAGCGATCCCAAGCGAATAAAACATTTAACAGGAGCAAAGAGACATCGCGCTCGCCATACCGCCGCGGGCAATTAATTCGAGATTTTACCAAAGATAGAAGCGGGCTCAAATAACCGATTTTTTTACATTATTTGTCTATAGAGAGCTGATTGGAATGAATATTGCTGACAGGTATTAAATGTATGCTCATGTCGTTCGAAAGAGATCGCTCAAACCGGTTACTTGAGTATCAAACAGCCGGATGAGGGCCATACAACCGCCGAGAGATACCACGCGAGTAAATGGAATAATTCATATTACAGTATGAGGATGGGAGTGTGGTTCGGTACAAAGCAAAATATAATGTCGAAGGAAAACTTTGTTTGAATACAGTACAGTATTCAAGTGTTCCAACTAATCTCCCGGTAGTTGTAGGACATCTCAAACGATATATGGTATTAAATGTCCTAAATCCTGTACTAAAGCCTTTTATGTAATACAGTACCTCAAATACTGTACCTATTAAAAAATGAGTTGTTTTTTATACAGTACTTGAAAATAAAAAATGTACACTCGACTAAAAGTAAGCTAATGGATATTTGTGGGTGGCAAAAAATGTATCCTTGTACAGAATAACCTAGGCCTAACCTTTGCCTGAGTGAAAACACTGGGGAACATCTAGTGAAATCAGCATCTTATGATCTGACAACGATGCTGTGTAGTATTAATATGTGCAGTGCCAAAATACCATAGAAGCAAGTTAGCAAATGCCACCGAGCTCTCAGTTTTACGTTTTTGTCTGAGAATTTTGTGTATCAGATCCAGATTTGTAGAATTGGGATGTGTTAAACGCTTAACCTTAACGCATGCAATGCATAATTCTCAACCGCGATTGGCAATTTCTACGAGGTATTCTAGTATTTTACGAGTTTAAAGAGAATTATGGTACGTCCGCGTTTATTTAGATCGATTACTATCTGTCGCGTTTAACGAGAACTTTCGTCGTGTTTTCCAGTAAATCGCCGTTTCATAAATCACGTTCCGTAAATCATTTCGTACGTAAAACTGCGAAGTTACGGTGACATCGCTGACCCGACTGCGAGACGTCAAGGGAAGGGTTGTGCATTCTGCGTAAAATAAATAGGATGAAATTGAACGTAAAGCCTGTCTTATCGATCAAAGTGGTCAAAGAACTGACGCACGATTGGCAAATAATTCACACCTCAGGCGCTATTTTAATTATCAATAATTATGTTATTTTCGGTCCAAATATTTTGAAATTAAGACTGGTCATGTGTCCAATGCCGTCATCTCTTCCATCAGGAAATGCCATCTGTCGTGCGAGTAATTATTCATTATTTGTTGTACGTTTTAATTTTTAAAATATAGGGGTATAAATAAATATGCTTTCCATATGGACACTAGTGCTCGGGGGAGTATCAATGGCGTGCGTACATGTAACAAGTGGTTGACGTGAAACAATGTTGTCATCTCTCAAAGAATCTTTACGTAAATCGTAACGGAGGTTAATATTCTACTCAGTGTCGCTCTCTAGCGGCCAAAATATAAATCTGGATACTGTGGATATGCATTAGTACCCCACTTACAGCGCGCACGCTTATGTGCTGTGTCGCAATAGCTTCGAAGTCCAAGTCTCGAAGGAAGAAATATTATTACCAGTCAGATCAACACATTTTATTTATATAAGGAACAAGAAACATAATAAACTGAAAATGTTAAAGAGCACCATTCTCAACGGCGGCCATAAGGCATCCTGGGGGCTCTTACACATTTGAAGGGGGTCACAGACTGAAAAATGAGAGGAAGGGGAGCCTAAAGATTCAATGGTTGGGCCCTGGTAACTGAACCGATGACATATCCATTTTGCCGCACATAACGTTATTAAATGTCTAAGAAAGTTCTACCTTTGTCAATCATGTAATGTATAGTATCAGTTTAAATGCATATTTTCCGAACCCAGTCTTTTCTATAAACCATGACGTATTTATAAGGTAAAGTACGCCGAGTATTGTCAGTTCACTCTTTTAGCTTAGGCTTTTTCTAGAGTTTTAATAGAGCAGTGGGCGAAAAAGTTTGAGAATGGCTGTTATATACAACGATGAAATAGAGCAAACAGAAAGTCAATTACAGCAGCATCACTATTATCCGAATCCAGATGAATTTCTGTTGGTCCAGAATACCGAACCCCAATTACGATGTAGATTAAAATATTATGGATAAGTGCTTCAGTGCTGTATGGTATATACAGGTATTATTAAAGCTGTAAATGTAGTAGATATTGTTAAATTGGATATCTAAAAACGGGACTGAATCTGAGTGTTTAAAAAAAATTCACTGTTCGCGATTACGGTATTAACTCTTTGATTTTTACATACTGTAATGTCAAATGATTTTATAGCTGTATATTTAAATGTTTTATATAGCTATAAGTAGTTCACAGCAATTTCTGTCGTTATGTTGGTACGTTTCATGTTGTGTGTGTATTTTTAATATGTACATGTACCCTTCCATCGGCTAACTCGGACACCCTCACCCCTTTAACCAGGGTCGACTTGTACTAGTTATTGTACTTGGTAACTTTGTGCAATTATTTACTATTAGCACTGTGAAAGGTCATAGTGTCTAATACCGTCATATTGGAACGATGAAAAATTTGGTGACAGTGAATTTAATTGAAATGTTTTGTGACGTCTCTTACTTAAAAACTTTGAATCGTCAAATGTAACTGTACAAGTGGGTCATTTAGAGTTGGCAGGAGCTCTGTGCCAGCTGCACTCAATCCTTAGATTCTTCCATGCTATCTTCCTCAAATCATAGGCATCGCCTGGGTCGCTCTGCTTTCAGATGCCACTTCAATTCGACCTGTAAATTCGGTAAAATGAAAGTTATTTTAAGTCTGTATAGTATATAGACATTATATTCAATTACCTCTTATCCTATTCGTGTTAGTATTCCGGTAACGCTTTGCCACTATTGCTAACACGGCTCCAAGAATCACAAGGGCCATTAAAATGAGAGGTAGAGCATACGAGATTGGATCTAGTTTGCGTCCTTCATTATCGGAGTTGCTGCCGGATTCCTTCACAACTCCCGGATTCGTGCGAATGTAGAACGGTCCGAGGGTGAGATCGCCTGTGGTAGCGGTTGTAAGCGTTATTTTGTTGGATAATTCGTCTGCGTTCCTCTTTCGTCTGTTGATGTTCTGTTCGCATTCCTGTTAGAAAAAGTGTCAAATTAATAGGCGCCAAAGGACCCTTGTAGACATTTATTGTTCAAAAACTTCGAGGATCCCTGGTCTATAGTCATATGTATAATCACCATATGCCAAAATACAAGGTAATGAGCCTTCGAGTTCATAATGACAACGCAACCCAGCTTTATTATACTGCAATTATCTGAATTTCTCGGCATTGGCCATCCTGATTAAAGTTATATTCGAGAAAAAGTACAACTTCACAAATGCCACATTTTTTTCCACTCGGGGAACGGATTTTGATTAAGCATATCTACCGGTTTGCAACTGGAGTGGGTCTTTTTGTTACAAAGATCAACTCGGCAGTGAATGTAAGTCGCGTTGTAGCCTTTGAATGTGAATACTTGAACGCGAAAATCAGCTGTTCTCCATTGCCCATTGCTTTCGACGTTTACCGTTCCTCGTACAGCCGTTTTGGAAGCACATCTTAAACATACATATGTTAAGTATATCAATTTGACGAAGCAATTTATCCATTCAATATTCACCCGTCTGAAATAAGTAGGAGGGAATTCGTGTTGGCCGCATCTTGATTAGGTGTTCCCCAGCACTTATCAATTACGACAGCGATGTTAAGGTCGCCGGTATCCACCAGTACCTGGTGAAATAATTCGATCTCAATTCAAATATACTTGAATCTACAACCTAGTTGGTTATCCGAAATGTTCGTTATGTAAATAATTATTATGTGGTTTGTCCTAATCAGTCGAGCAGTTCTAAAAAAGAAGCGGGAAAAAGCAGGGGTTGCCTGTTGTAGTGATTTCTTTCATTCATCTAATTCTAAAAAGGCCAGTGACTAATTTAAAGAATCTGTTATATATTGTTCAGTGACTAAATTATAAAATTCCTTACTGAAAAACATAATCTGTCAGTATATTCGTAATAGTGAGAGAGCGCTATAATCCAGTGATACGTATATGAATAAAGTAACATACTCGTAAATGCATCAATTCTTGGGAATCATACTCTCTTCTCAGCCTTATCCTCCTGTATGAGCTGTCTGTAAATGGCCAGAATAAGAGTTCGTAAGTACCCGTCGCGTTTGGAAGCTGCAGCACTTGTGGTCTTGAAATTAAATGTCGACAATAAATCGTCTCCAAAAAGGAGACAACTAGATAGATACTCATCTGCTCCATCTCTATTTTTATAATGATACCACTTACTTCAGTCTTTGGACTTTAATACCGTTGTTCGCTCCTTCTTCCTGGGTCCTCTTCAATATTTCCTCCGGAAGTGAAGCGTTGAATCCCGGTATTATAACAGTTCCGTTACGGAGTGTGATCGGACGCAATATCGGAGTTCCCGGAACATCTTCCGTTAATATCGGTGTCGCGGATTTATTTGGGCTGAATCCCGCTGGCATCTTGTTTCCGTAGTAGTGAGCCTCCTCGTCCGCGTCATATTTCATATTTTCCGTGTCGAATTCTACGGACGGATGTCTTCCGTAGGTATTCTCGTAATAACCATCCGCATCCACTCTTCCTATATGAGGAATTCCGCTCGTATTTCTGCATAAAATAAGAATAATTGATTCCGCGAGATGGCAGTATTGGACAATATTACAAATACTAAATTATTACGTGACAACATTTCCCCTTATTTCGCTTCCTCAATTGCAAGCGTCCCGGTGAAAATTTCAAGTAAATAATATATACATGGTATTAAATATAGCGTTTTTCAAGGTCAACGTCCATATTTCATGAGCTGTCCACGTGATTCGTGCGATGTTTTTTTTTTTTTCGATTTTCCTGCGCATTTTTTATTCAAACCTATAGCTACGAGACATGTTTGTGAAACATTTGAATCCAATCAGCAACGTTATTTGCCTGGATCGATGTTTTTTATGTTAGGGAAAGATTCTTGATATGTTTTCATACTTACCCTGGACGCATTCCCGATTTCAAAGTTATCTGGATGTTCTCAGACAAATAGCAGCATGACCAGTCGATTGCAACAGGTGTACCGGTATCGATTATTCCCTCGGAAGAAAGAAATTGCGCGTTAGTCAGTACATTTTTGTACACGATGTGGGTCTTGTTTTTCTGTAGTTATATGAATTTTTTTGTTTTATTCTGTATTTGTTGACTCCTTGACTCTGTGCTTACTTTAACCGTAGTTGCACAAGAAGAAAGATCTTGTCTTATGATGTAGACCCAATCCACTCCTCTAGGTAATCCGACACAGGTTGGATCCTGCAAGTGCATTCGACCGTATAACTTTATCAGCCAGCCGGGGACGGTGAGTTTCATTTTGTTCGCATTGCACTCGATCTTGAAGTCTTTCGCAGCAGCGATATCCACTATGAGTAATTGAAGAAATAAATAATAACAAATTATAAACGCACTAATGTTTTCTGCTGTCTTTGACAATATGTCCCGTATGAAATACCCTACATAAGTGAATCGCAGAAAACCCAGCATGAAATTTACAAACGAACTCGATCATAAGTCTTTTGCTGTTAAAGTCTTACCCGAGTAACACTAGATAGAAATTGGGAAACGATCTGCAAAATGGTTACATAGTAGTAAATGCAGTTAATGTTTTAACCAAAGATAAGCTCGGGGATCTCTGCGGTACAGAGTACATATGGACATGACAGCATAAACTATGCTATCCTAAGCAAGACGAGGTTATCAATTATCAACTGGACTGAAATAAAAACTAATATTCCACGTATATGAAAGTACATACAGTACATCTACAAACAACCCCTCTTAATGGTGGCATATCGCTGTCAGAACATTTGTTTCGAGTAATTTGTATGTAAGCGCTTCATTTTCGGTTTTAGATATATATGCACAAGCAAATCGCAATTAATGGAACCCTCTCCATGGTAATGTGCTAATTAAACCATATAAAAAATTGTTAGAATAAAATTGAATCGTAAGCAGATGGTTTGCGTCAGTCAGGAGAAAAACAGTTGAATCATATCTGGGAAATATTTGTACACGTCCGGGAAATGTTGACAGTTGTCAATTTCCCTTTTTCTTACGATGGCATTGTGTGTATCCATTTCCAATGAATCCGTTTTTGCACTTGCATCGATAGTGTCCTTCCACGTTTTCGCAGTCAGCATTGATGAGGCATCTGTCGATTCCGGTTGCACATTCGTTCAAATCTGATATTAAAAATATACTTCCTGCATCTGCTTTGCTTCTCTGTTTACCGATACCAATATAAAGATATATTAATCTACAACAGTGGTAGTCCTTGCCCTGCGACAACGTTCATTCGTGTTGGTTAACTAAGTAACAGCCTAATAAACCGGATCAATGAACGATCGACACTACTGTAATTGAATATGATATTCTGATGCACAAAATTACCCGACGAAAACACTCAAAACGCAAAAGCGCTCACTAAAAGTTATAGCTCATGGCTATCAAACCACAACTTTATATTCAAAATTTCCATTGACTTCACAATTGCGTTACATTCACACCATCAGAGTTTATACTTCACAACTAAATGACATATTTAACCTTTTAAGTACAGTCGTGCGAGGCAATTTTCATGTGTGGAATCTTCTATGGAACCATTAACCCAAAAAATATAGAATGTAAATTTTGATTCAGATCAGGATTTTTTTACGTCAAAACGTGTTTTATTCATCAGATTTCTTTTGGACCTTTGTACGATGTTCCTCTCGGTGGGTGCAGTTATGCACTGACCACCGGCAGTGATTGATAAATTTCTATAGCTCAGCAAGGATAAATTAAGTAGGATTGCATTTTGTAAATTGAATGAACTTGTACGTTACCGACACATAAGTTGGAAGTCCGGTTTAGGTAATATCCTCTTCCGCATTCGCAAATATAGGTTCCCGCTATGTTGTAACATCCTTTCCTGTTTTGACATAATTTGAGTGATTCATCACATTCGTCGATATCGATGCACTTTTTTCTGTAAAAAAGAAAAAAAATAGATGAAATGAACAATCGTTTCTCTGGAGCCTTCGCAAATCAACGGTATCCTTCCGCCAGTGACTAGTGTATTGCATCATAGACAGGAAGTTGCCTAGACTAATAAGAGTGTCTAACTTGTGGCGCAATACACACAGCAGAACTCTTTTAAAAAGTGAACGTGCCTAAGCTAAAAGTACGGAAGAAAAATGATTTGTAGGAAAAAACAATAACAGGAATTGCAGTGGCTTGAAGCGAGAAATGAATGTCAATATATCATGCAAATATATGCTTAATATATCTACACTACTATTTTTAGAAGAATCGAATGAATGTAAAAAAGTTCATCTGAACTCGTACGTGAAAAATTAGCTTGGATGCAAAAGGCTGGCCCTGGACTAGACGCTACGATATCGAGTATCAGGAACACAAATATGTTGAACAGTTAATTAGATATGCATATACAGTGATCATCTAATTTTTTAAGGAATAGGTTAGGCCCATGTGTTCACAGTTCCAAGAAAATATCATACACTATTCCTAACATAATCTTTGTCAGAATGTTGCGTATATTCGCTCATTACAGTGAAGTGTAGGCTTATGTGTTTTAATTACATAGGTGTACATTAGATCCACCTTCCGCAGTAAGGAAATCGGTGTAATTTAACCCGACATATAATACATATGAATGACATAGGATCCAGACCCAAATTTCCCTTAAATAATGCCACAATTCTCTAGTTGTCGCTGTCAGTTTGAAACTATGTTAGAAATTTAAACAGATATCGCATTGCATAAATAGTTTTCAGAGAGAAGGAATTACATGGTCAAATTACTGTGTTGCAAAAACTGAAGTCACTTACTCGACTTGAGTGGCATTTTGTTCTATCACCACATGCTGAAATAAGCAATAGAATAGGTATATTTCAGTGTTCATGGTTCTGACAGCTGTTCAGAGAGTCTATTAGATCCGATTAAGTGCAAGATTTACACTGTGAATGATCTGGCATATGTGTCTTAATAATAACAATGGCAAGTTGCTTGCTAGGAACCTGCGACTGAGCATATTCATGACGGTTCTATTCAGTATGATTGTGCTCTTTGCCGTTGAAAAAATACTCCTTTACTTTATTGCACAAACAAAGTAACAAGTGACTCACTCCTTTTGATCCCATTGAAATCCATTTCCACAAATGCATTTGTAACCGATAATTTCATCTTCTGACTGATGACACCAGCCGTGTTCACATGGATTCGCGTCCCGACACGGATTAACTGTGTAAAAATATGCATATACAGTACTTTGTTTTTAAATGCTTGTTCATTTGAGTCCAAGTCAAGTGTAAACGCTTTCGACTGTAAATCGAATTTTTAATTAACTTTAATGCCTTTGATTTTATATCTGACAAGGCAACACAAAGTATCTCATTTCTTAAGTAGTATCTTACCTTTGCTTGTTGTTGGCAAAGTCGATTCTGGTGAATCTAAAAATTCCATTTTACTTCATTATTAGTGCTCAATCACTCCAATATTGGTAATTTATGATAAACTGGTATACTTGGTTGATGCACAACTCTTGGGGGCACGTCGTTCACTACATTTGAAATGTCTTCCGTCATATTTACTGGAACGGATTAAGCTAATGCAGATGTTGAATGCGTTTAGTTCAATGTTGAATAAAATTTGCGTTAAAACCCACTAGTTTATGTAAATATATATGTGAAATGAACAATTTACTGACAAATTTATACGACAAATTTATGTGACTGCTGTGGCTAGGAGCGCGTGCTAAATCACATGCATTCAACAACCAACTTTAGAAATTACAATTGAGAAATATGAACCCGTGCGGTTTGATACTCACATAGCGTTAGATCTCCTATACCTTCCCACGAAGACGTCACTGTAATTAAATCTGCTATACTGATACACGAGATTTTACGACAAAAACGTCAAACTTCGGAGCCCCAGAAAGCGCAGGCCGTTGTTGTGTTAATTCACCAATTCAAACACTCCAGCATAATAAACACAAATTCTGTTATTCGTCTTACCACAGCACAAGATAATTCTCTGTAGGCTACAGCTCGTACTGTTTCCACCAGACGGGCACATCACGGACATCTTGGTTTCAAATTCCGTTCTAGAGAAGTGCACAGGCGTACATCCAAACCCAGTATGATTGAACGATACCCATTGATCTTCACTATCTCTACGTGATGGAAATGATAAATGGAATAACAGACACATCTTATGTTTATATCATATATCACCATAAAGTAATAATACCCAATAGGGATAAAGTTTTGGCCGTTCTCTTGCTGAAAAGTCAACAATGTTGGATCTATGGCATCATTTGAGCAAAATTTCCTGGATGGACACAGAAGCTTCCCTGCTGCTTTACAGGCTTTGACTGCATTTGACCAGCTATAATTCGCGGGGTTTATTTGTTGCTGCGAAATTCCATGTGGCCAACCAATCGTTTGACAAATCAACAACAGTACCAAAATGGTTTCAACTGAGTAGAAAGAGTTCAGAGAGAATTAAGTATAGGAAGTAGAAGTAACTACTAACTGGTTGGTTTCATCGAAACCAGCATTGCATTTTGTCGCAAGAAATCGATATTCCATCATATCAGAGGCATGTAGTACATGAGCGTGGGGGTTTCAAGGATGTTTAAGCATCATAGACCCCAAACCTTTAGCGAAAACCACTTAAATTTAATGTTGGACTTGGTCGATATAATGCGTTGCATTTTCGATACGTACATTATTTATTGGTGCGTTTCTATCTTACTCTTTACCAACTTTGCATAGAATTGCTGGGCCCAGACCAAATGATTTTTCACCTGACATCCGGACCATCCCATTTTATCTCCTTATTAAGTCGATATTACCACTAAAACAAGTAAAATGACACGTACCCAGTGGATGCGCAGACATCTTCAATTGAAGATTGCTCTTTTTCTTTATCCTCTACTGGAAAGATTTTCACACAGCTTGATCGGGTTGTTAGCTTATTAAATTCTATTATCAGTTGCATCAATGGAAGCTGGATGTTGTTTCATAATCACGCATTCGACTGAATTCTGTTGTTAACAGCATCACTTCCTTTTTATATCGTCTTCTCTCGCGTATTAGCATGAGAAAAAAAATCATCGCGCTCACATCCGACAACGTCACAGCAAAAGGAAGTTAGAATGAATACGCGCATTCAGATTGCATTTTTGTTATGCAATTGCAAGTAATATGAAATGAACGCAATGTGTTGATCAATTAGGCTATGTGGATATATGTGTAATATTCTACGGGCTGTAGACTACGACCGATAAAAGCAGTGTTTTTGGAATACACGACCATTTACAGACTTTTACGTATTCGAGCTCGCATTTTATCAACTTGAATATTTCATTTTATGTCCAACAAGTCCATTCTCTGTAGTACATCACACCTATGTTTCATCATACTCTCGACATATTATTGTACAACTTAAAGGATTGGACTCACAAGTACGACTCGATAATTTAAATAGACTACCCTACCCGCATGTATCTTGTCCGGTCATTGAATTTTAACAATGTCAGTCCTTGGGTCTTGAAGGTTTTGGATATAAATAATAGTCTTTAGTATTTAAAGTATTTAAATACTATGATAAAACGTTTGAATATATGTATTTGGAACTAGAAACATTTATTTGACTTCAGAGCACAGGAAGTTTCTTCGTCTTTAAGATAACTTTCGTACGACTGTCCTCTAGTGGCTGCTCTCTGCTGCACCAAACCGCTTTAAATGAGGTTCTTATTCTCAACTCACATGTTAGCCAGTAAATTGAAGTTGCTGCTTTGCACGCGATTGAAAAATCAATTTCGAAGTTCGCTCTGTTTTGTAGATTAGATCCTACGGCTAATCTGCTTTTATCTGCGTTTTCGAATCTTCTAGCGGCGTGTCAATCGCAACATATTTCGCAGCACGACAGCGCGCTTTCGAATATTATCTGTTTTTGACAGTTGTTGTAATTCCACACTAATCAATTAGATTAGAACATCGATATATGCTCTAGTCTAGATAACAGTGATTTTACTGATACTGTTTCATCATTCGATTGTAGTACAGACTGTAGATTGTAGAGTATGAAGAAAAACTAAGAACGTTTTTAGTTAACACTACTGTTCTTCTGAGTTAGGTCTAATGCAATAGTGAAAATTAGATATTCAAATTATATTCAACAATCGACTAAGAACATAATTTATGCATTGTTGTCCTAGCTATTTTTATACTACAAATTTTTAAACTAGGTAGGCCATTACTAAAATGTAGATAAACGGAATAAGTGGTAAGCTCAGTAAAATACAGGAAGCAGGAATTCGCTTATCCTATTGCAAACCCCCGCCCCCACAGATTTAGTTCATTCCTTTAAAGTAATTGGGTATGTTAGTGATTTTCCCCACTCTAATTTACCTAATTGCAATTCTTGGCAAATAGATTCTACACCTTAAGACCAATTGGTTATTGAAATGTTAGTTCTGATTGGTGCATTATATTCACAGTGGTACTAATGCAGTAGTGTGTTTCACATCTGAGCTACCAAACGTAACCAGGCTCTCTTAGTTATTTAAAATCATGTTGCTATTTATGCAATAGTGTTTCACCTGCTAAATTGCAATCTTTCAAGGGTCTATTTAGTAATCTTAATACTGGACTAGTTTTTTAAACTTATCAAAGAAACAATCCATTACAGCTAAAGATAAATTAATGATGTCATCTGGTGACGCAAGGTATACCTTTTTTCAATTGCTAGTTTCTGAAACGCATTTTATGTACAATATTCACCAGTTGTCTCTTTAACTTTCAGCACATTCGCACCCATGAAATGGGCTCAGCGGAGCGACATGCTGTATTTAACGTTTTGCGTTGAAGATTGCAAACATCCAGATATCACGTTTGATGAAAAGAAAATCACTTTCCGTGGCACGGGCGGAACTCTAAACAAAACATATGTTTCAGAACTGGAACTATTTAAGGAAATTGACACGACGGTAATGTGATTTATTTTATGTAGTGTACCTATCCTTAACAACTTGAAATGTCAATACAAGTTCAAAAAGTTACCCTCTGATGAACCTGTTCTATTTGGTTAGGTTAGGCATGACAGTAGTAACTGGCACTACGCTATCTTTAGCCTACGTCAAGTTCGGCGTTACCCTACATCTCCATAGTAAATTTTGTGAACTCTGTGACTTTTTAATTTTATCATTTATGGGCATTTTGCAATTTACTGATAAGGATTACATGAGAAAAATACTGTCGTGTTACGTGGCAATGTTTATTTGCTGCTTTATGCCGCTTTTAAAATGGAGGTGTGACTTGAGTATAAACAGCTTCTATTAGTGATTTTATTGTACACATACTAAAATACTTTAATACCTTGTTACAGGATTGCAAGACGAGCCCTAATGCAAGAGAAATATTCTGTATTGTGCGAAAGAAAGAAAGCGGTGCCTATTGGCCTAGGTTATTGAATGTAAAACAAAAGGTTCATTGGCTGAAAGTAGATTTTGCACACTGGAGAGATGAGTCTGATTCATCTGACGATGAAGTAGCACCAGAGAAAGCCGAACCTAATCTATCAGATGTAAGTAAATTTCAAATGTAAGGATATAGAGCAATACAGTTCTAATCCAGAATGAAATTGTTGCATCTCATTTTTGAGGATGCCTAATATTCAAATTTCAACTATTTTTCTTTGTCTTATGATTGAGGGTGCCTATTATTTGGGTGCTTCTAATATTTGAAGCAATCCGGTCTTATATAATAATTTTACCATTTAGATGATGGCACAACTTGGCAGAGGACCTGGTTCAGGACCAGATGTAATGAATCTTGATGACATGGACTCGCAGTCTGAAGATAGTGATGATGAGGGTAATTTTTGCTAATTTTTATTGGGGGCAGCTGCAGTACTGTATCTGGACTCTGGATTTGGAGATCTAGCTGTATAAATAAATTACTGGCAACGTCGGGTGGCCTACAATGACGTTATAGTGACCTTCGGTTCCTTCCTCAATTCGTCAGTGACTAGAACAATACCATCTCAATATCAGTTATGCCTAGGGATCTTTCTTAAATGAGATGGCAGTATCTCACAAACATATCTTTCCGTTATTGGCATATCAAGAAGGATATTATTCTAGACTTTAAATATAGCACATGCTATATACTATACACACCTCAAACAGTAGTAAGTGTAGCAAATTGTACTTTTATATCATTTACTCTGCTGTGGCTGGAATCCATTAAAATTTTTAACTTATCTCAATTAACCATGATAAATCCTCTTGTTCCAGATGTTCCAGAATTAGAAAAGACGCCAGTAGAAAATGGACAGACAGAAGAAGTGGAATGAAAAATAAAAAACGCGAACCTTCAAAAGCCAAATGTAATCGTGTAGGAGGAGGCTAAACACTTGTGAAATGATAGTAATTCTCATTTTTTACCACACGGGTTTGATTTTTTCAAACTAGTATTTTTAAATAGCAAAGACACATCACTACGTAAACCATATGATGTGTTGTCAGAATTGCAATTCATTTTATGGCACAGCATCACTCCTAACCGATATTTTTATTTTTCCCTGAATGATTGAATTGTTACGATTTGAATTTTGAATCTGTAAACTTTGTGCTAATTAAACTTCATAATTAAAAAAAAGGTCACGATGAACAGTTGGCAGAATTGTGCACAAACTATTACTCGACGTTTCTTCCTTTCAAAAGGAATCCTTTCTCATTGATATATTCTTACACTTGCCCGAAGAAAAACAAGTAGCTGTGTATAAGTTGATAGATTCGATTGTGAAATACACAGAAGACTTATTAATACCATTACCATTGTGGGTTTCCATTACTTGAACTCTGGTCGTATATCAATCAACTGTCTCAATGATCTCAATGATAAAACCAAAATATAATGTCATATGTCATTCACTGTAACTGTCGGTGTATTTTACTCATAATTCATCCACGATAGGTCGATACTCTTCTTCACAGGATATAGTATCACTAGGCCATTTCTCCAATTATTAATTTTACAGCTTTTGGTATTCGCCGCTGCGCTATCATCCATTCTCAATCTTACTGTAAAATTGTTTGTGTTTGTTGCCTCCTGTTGTTGTACTGAAAATAATAAACCTTTTACTTCGTTACTTGTAAGATAAGCAGTGTATTCAGAATTATGATGCATACTAAAGTAAATGTGGTACACAATTAAGGGAACCCAAGAACAAAGGGTAGAACTTTCCCACTGGCCAATTGAATTTTCTCCAAACTTAGCCCGAAGTCAAGCCAATTAGGCCTGCAACGTTGTCAGCCCTTTCTTTGGTACTAAAAATAAAGTTTAATTTGGAAAGCTCATGGTGTAGTGTGAAAAGGAGTCCTGGGGCCTAGGATGTTACTCATGGGGTGGGCTTATTACAGGTTAAAAATATTTCAGGATACGAAAACGAGGAAAACCTAGTCCGCATTTGAATACAGTTAAGGCGTGTTAATTCAAAATAAAATCAGGTGGAGAGAATTTAGATGAATACATTTACCCCTAAAAGTTGGTTTTGAGCATACGATAATTCTGTAATCCGACGCTGGGTGTCAGGAACAAACTGTTTTAATTTGGAATTTCGGGAAACGGATGTCGATGATATTGTCCATGCAAGTACGTAAATTTTATTCTTCTAATCCTTGAAAGGTCGTATGATAAATATCTTTTAAATTTGAGGATTGTACTCGAAGATATGTACTGTACTTACTTGGTTAGGGAATAGATATCACACACGTACGTACGTATTGACTCGTAACTTCATGTCGATTAACAAAGTTTCCTTTTTCTATTTATCCATTTCTGCAAAATCCAGCCTACGAGATGGATCTCGTTATTTCTATGTTAAATTAACTTGTAAATTCTTGTTTTATTACCAAGTAATGTCTTTTGAAAAGCCCATGCTAGGTGGCTGTTGCGTTTGTCTAGACGAGCGGGGGTGGGCAGAGAATCCATTGGTCTATTGCGACGGACAATCTTGCAACGTTGCTGTACATCAAGGTATTGCGGAGATCCAACATACATTTGCGAGTGCTGTATTTCACTTCATGAGTTTTTGTTTTCTTCCAGCTTGCTATGGTATCGTCAAAGTACCTTCGGGTCCTTGGTTTTGTCGAAAATGTGAATCTCAAGAGAGAGCTGCCAAAGTTGTATGAATCTTCTTGTGAAAATTAGAGTTGTTTCTTAGCTGCCATCTGTTAATTATCATTCCATATTATGCACTTTAGAAATGTGAACTATGTCCCCACAGAGACGGAGCTCTAAAAAGGACAGACGGAGGAGGTAAGTTTACAACCTACTTACCATAGGTACTAGTATAGAAGTGCGGTCTTTCTGAAAACGCCTATGTCTAAAGTCTATGTTAGTGGTCAATGTTATTATTACTATCGTTCGTCAGATGTAATAATAACAATCAATGATATTGTGGTATTGTCTGACACCACTCCTAAACTAGCACACATCATATTACCCACCATATTGGGCTACATTTGGTTTTGGCCCGGGCCTTTATCGTATACAACTGATCCCTATTCATTTATTTTTTTAGGTTGGGCGCATGTTGTTTGTGCTTTATATATACCGGAGGTTACGTTTGGAAGCGTTAGTTCTATGGAACCGATCATTCTTCAGAAAGTTCCACCCGAAAGGTTTAATAAGGTATTTTGGTTACATGACTCATACTATACTATAGACCAGGGGTCGGCCTACATGTCATTTGTCAGTTTGTTAGCATCAAATGCCAAGACTGAACCGTGTAAAGTATTTTGTATAATGTAATGAATAAATAACCAAAACAATCACAAAAAATTTGCTTGCATGGATCACCTGTACCATAAACACGATACCCTAAGACCTAAGTAAAGATAAACAAGGAGATAATTCATGTATTAATCATCAAACTACCCTGTAATAATGTTTTTTACTCATCACTTACCACCAAGTAACAATGTGTTTCGATTAACAAATTTCCTATTTACTAGCAAGTTTCAGGAACGGAACTCACTTGTTAATCAAAGAAGTGGTGTGATTGGAGATGTCTAAATTAGGAAGGTTTAACTTTTATGGTGTAACCATTATTATTTTTGCAGACCTGCTATATATGTGAAGAAGAGAATAGATCCAGCAAGGCATCTTCAGGAGCATGTATGGCGTGTGCCAAACAGGGTTGTAAATCATCATTCCATGTAACATGGTAAGAATTTGGTGTTATGTATAGTGATTGATTTTGCGAAATCGAATTATCCGACAGGCTGTTGGAACCAAGTGTGCTTGAAAATAGGTGATGTACCTGTGCCTAGATTTTGCCACTTTGTGTTAATTTTGGATTCTGTGTGCTGCTAAATCAACTTTTAATTGCTTGTTCCTCTGTAGTGCACAGATGACAGGTTTACTGTGTGAAGAAGCGAGTGCTGGTAATACAACAAAGTACTGTGGTTACTGCAAAACACATCTGGCTAAAATTAAGAAGGCGTCATCATCGTTCAAAAGTCTTTCAAGTACTAAGGTATAATTGATACCATATAGAGACCGTAGATATAAATATACTTTTGGTTTTGCAGTCGTCATATGATCATTTATATTCTATGATTTTCAGGTATACAAACTGTCGACCACATCTTCATCAGATGAAATAACTTCACCAGATCGATTGCCTATGGATACCAGGTATTCATGTAATTTTTATATTTATTTTATCGGTTTAACCTGTACAGAAACAGTAAGTATAAGCACTATCTCATATTAAATTTGGTACATTCATTAAACATCCCTCATTCATATGCACGGATAATAAAGTTACCTGACCCCAATAACAACAACATACACTACAGTAGGGGGGGGGGTGGGGGGTACATAACCCAATTTACAAGTTCCTATATACAAGCTCCACAAAACTCTATGCTTTTGAATACCAGTATGAAGCCCGGAGATATACGTTACACAAAGGCAGGAAAGAAAAGGAGTAGAAGTTTAGAAGACAGCTTGCAAGCTGAACAGAATGAAACAAAGGTGAATTTTCAAGATTGATTGTATATAGATGTACAGGAAACATGATTGATATTACAGGCAACTAACGTGCAGTATCATTTTTATTGCAGGCCAAAGATCCTGAAAGTAAATTGCCAGGTAAAGTATGTACAATATGCTACATTTTGCAATCGACTCCATTCTAAATTCAGTCTGTGTTAGATTTTTAAATATATTATATATATATATATATTAATTATGTTATTCAGAGTCAACAACCAATTTTGAAATAGCGTTGCCTGCCTCGTCTACACCGTCCAACACAACCGTAGGAATGTCCGAACAGCCTACCGTGAAGGTTGAATCTAGTGATTCCGTCATTCCTCCAATCCCACGAGAAAGAGATTCAGATTACGTTCGACCGAATACGACCCCGCAGTTACCCACCTCATCCCCTTCGTCAGTTAGCACATACCATTTGACGTCTTCGTATAAGTCGTCTGTTAGCTTCACAGGGAAACCGCCAGGCCTCACTCTGTCTTCTTTAGCCGAGGCCGCCTCCACACTCTCACATTCATCATCGGTAGATACCGGTCTCGAGTCCAGTGAGACCGTCAACCCAGGTAGGTTTTAAACTGGGATTAATTTTTATCAATTCATTTAGACTACTAATTAATCGGTATTCATTCTGCCAATTATTTGAAGTCAAAATATCAAGTATGTATGAACTATTCATAGTATCTTGGTAGACACTTCTACTTGCAATAGTTGATAGATGCCTGATTTTAGATATAATGATAGAAAATTGATTTAGGCAAAGTTCAATTACTACTGTATTTCTCCACTTATTCCCAATTTATGTTTTATTGGTTTAGCAAGCAAGCCTAGTGTTGATAATTCACAGAAGAGAAATCGAGTTTCGTCCTCTAAAGAAAGTGGCATGAAAAAGAAAAGCAAAGATAATAAGAAATCAAGTGAGATTTTTTTTATTTGATGTAAAATGTAGTATGTGTGATTGTAGGACTTTGTCACTAAAACATTGAACTGCAGTGTAAATAGATTTTGGTGCCTTCTTCTCTTCTCTAGGTAAAACAAGCAAGAGTAAGAAAGAGGGCTCTGATTCTAAATCACGATCAGATCCTTTAGGAAGCAAACATCACAAGAAAAAGTTGCAGGTATCTTCCAATTCCAAATTCAATATTTTTTTGACTTCATTGTTTAAAATATACAATTTTATACTATTTATTCAGAGTTCCAAACATAATATAACCCCACACAGACCTATTCCACCGGCTCAGACATCGGCAGCAGTCGCCGACGTCGGCGCGGCGGTGGTGCCGCGGCACACGGTCGTGTCTCTGGCAAATATGGGGATCGACGGAATGGAGTCTTATGGGCCCCATGAAATAGGAGAAAACAACAAGTGGGTCTTTTTATATTTGTTTTGGAATATAGTTGCTAGGTTTCAATTTTCTATTCATTATGAATATCATACTTCAGAGTCCAATTTACAAAGGATAGATTTTATCAGTATAGTAATCATGAATCAACTTAGTCAAGTTGATTCAGTTCATGACTCGAGTAAAGTCACAAGTCTTACTCAAATCAATAAAACAATCCAGATTCTGATATCATTTTACCACTTCCTATTATGTTTTGTTTGTTTTCTACCCTTTCAGGATTATTACGCCAAATTTTTCTGTTGATGGCGTCACTGCCCTTGAACGCCTTTTAGAAGAACAGAAGCGAGATACTATGGAATTTTTTAGAGAGTTCGGAACGACGCCAGATGGTAAAATTATTGTTTCACCACAGATGCGATATAAGTGCTGTATTTGAGTCAATAGGACTCCCTGTAGCTGAATTTTGATCTACAGTGGGTCCTCTCTTAACAAATTTATAGCGTTAAAAACTTCTACGTTTTTTATTCAGTTGCAGCTCTGATGCAAACTCTCCACAAAGTAAGAGAAGAGAATAAGCAACTACAGTCTGCCATTGAACAAATGTCACACAGGTAAATATCTATTCAATATATATTCATTTCTATTTGAGTTAAGACATGTTTTTTCTTTACAATACTCATATCATTTTTTCTATCACAGGCGAGACCAGTTGCTTGTTATCAAGGCAAGACTGTCCGGACTGAACTCAAACAATATTCAAACTGCCACTAGTGCACCTATGTCAAACAATAATTCATTACATCAGCAGGTAGCTACGTGTTAACTTCATTTTCATTGCTGCCAAAGACAAAGGCATAAGTTATCATTCCGGGTTTTAATCATATTAATTTACAGGTTCCTATATTGCATGCGCCTCCAGCACCTTCTCCCATCACACTGGCTCCAACTTCCATAAACTCTGTATCAGTGCCGGTATATCCAGTGCAGCAAGTTATGACTTATTCTAATGTGCCTGTTTATACATCAGTAACCACGAAATGAATTTTGTTCAGTTCATTCTTTGTTCAATGTGTCTCACGTATGCTCCCTTGTGAACAGAATCATATGAAAGAGAAATATTTTTGTGACCAATTTGTTTTGAGTTCATTATTCTTTTTATTTGTGGATTTTTTCAAATTATTCAATTCAAATTATTCAAAGAAAAGAACTTGTCAAGTGTATATGGAATGATAAAAATTATGTCAGTTAGTGGGGTGAGTCGTGAAGTAACTTTTGATGAGAATATTCATGCAATAGTTCATGAAGCAGAGTTTAGAGCTATGTTCTTATGAAAAACTGGATATGCTAATGAAACATAGATATATGGACTCTTCTCAAAACCCGGAACCACAGCATGACCTTTTACCTACGTCATGCATTAGTGATCACAGTGCGCTTAGCTACTTCGTTAGCCAGGCAATGTCTAAATTCTAAAACGACTGGTATTTGTGAATCACCTATAACTATAAGGTACATAATACAAGGGAAAACTGCAGGTAAAACTTTATATTACGCGTGGGATAACAATTTTAAAAACATTATTACAGTGTTGTTATTCAACAAATCAATTTTCACTAAAACATGCACAATCCAAATCACCGCGTGAATTCGCTGTGTCGAAATGTTCCTGTCATGTCTGAATCTTGTATTATTCCAATGTGATCAATTATACAAGGCTACAATCATAATAATTTGACTTCTTTAATATCTATATACATCCTGCAACCGAAATTTAAACTTTGAAGCTCGTAGAAATAAATAAACATGAGCAGCAAATATCCATGCCTACTAATGCTTTGTTGTTTTGTTCTCATTAGCTTTATTGGATTCAATTTTGTAGTTGTTGTAACCTACAGACCCATTTTGTATTATGTCTGGAACCGTGGAGGAATTCATCAATAATGTGCGAAACTTTTCGTCGCAAGGTGCGTACTGACACCACGTCCCTAGATATAAGTATAGTATACCTTCATAAATTATTTTTATCAACCATGTAGGTCAACTCAGCCAGCTATGCGAACATATGAACAAGTCATGGGGCCTGCTGACCAAGAATATTTCCCATCTTGACACACTACTGGAAGCTTTGGATATTCAGGAACATAGCCTTGGAGTTCTTTACATCTTGTATGTATAACCTGTTATGCTTTGATTTGTTCTACCCTTTAATAATTCATACAATATTCTGGAATCTACAAATACAAAATATAATTTTTATGCTTGATCTGTATTTGACTTCCAGATTTAAATCCATGATTGTAAAATAAATTCATCGCCTATAAGGGAGGCTGCATGCATAAAAATATATTAAAGATTCATATAACAACTCTACAATAAATAAAACTTCTATGAACTTACCTAGTATATGTATAAGCTGTTTTGTAAAATTTAAGATACAAGTTAAGTAACGAAACATACCCGGGCTTTCAGAAGGACCACATCCCTCAACTTGCATCAAATGTTAACGGATAACTTGTTTAGCCTTGGATTCCATCCCCAGTCATTCCAGAAACTACTGGTCCCAAGTATTTTGTATAGACAATCTGTAGTTGTAATTGGATTATTACCTTGACTCCTTTAGATGCGTCAAAGTATCCACCACTCCTCCAAACTGCAGCACGGAAGAACTCGAACAACTCCTCTCTCAAGTTGATTTGTTTGTTGGACAATGCAACAAAGAGCAAACACGATATTCAACTGGAAATTGTATGTCGGTCTTAATTATTACCAATTGCAAAAACTTTAACAGGGTAGCCTGGTTGTTCTCGGAATGTACTGGTACTGTGAAGTTGTGACATATAATGAGTCTTGTATTTTATATTTGTAGTTGCACAAATGTGCCACACCTTAACGAATGAGCTCTGTCAGAGGGATATGGCCATACAAGGAATCAAGTTACTAAGTAGAGCTATTGAAAAGGTAAGATAGCATGAAATGGGCACAAATCTTACCACTGAACCTCTAATCCATGTGCATATTCACATGAGGCAATCGTAGTAGAATAAGTCGTTGAATTGGCTATAGGCAACCAACAGATAATAGTATAGTAGCTAAACGAGACGTCACTATCATGCTGTAATGCATAATATATATATGTGTTCTTGAAATTATAGATTTTAATTATTGACTTATATCTAAGGTCCAAGAACATCCGTCCCAACTTACATCGTTGCATTCCGATCTTTGTCAACTCTGTCTGAAAGCGAAGTGTTTGAAGCCAGCCCTGAAATTTTTGGACATTGAGATTCCAGATATAGCTAAAGAGGTATTGATAAAATCGTATATAATTGCCTGACAATTAAATAAAAAAATTGAGTTGATTGCTAATGAATGTATTTGCTGATACCATATTTATCATTTATTTATCTCCTAGAATGGATGTTACGAATGCAAGCACTACCTGTCCTATTATTACTATGGTGGAATGATTTACACTGCTCTGAAGAATTATAAAAGAGCTCTGTACTTCTTTGAACAGGTAAATCACAGTTTATGAAGTAATAAATGGTGGTTGAAGTTTTTTTTTTTTTTTGTAATAGGCAGTTGTTTGTCCAGCAATGGCGGTCAGTCAAATAATGGTGGAGGCATATAAAAAATATGTTCTTACCTCTCTTATAAGTGAAGGCCGTGTCATTCCCTTTCCCAAATACACTTCACCAGTCGTGTCAAGATGGATTAAGGTTTGTAGACCGGTTGCAATTTAGAGTTAGACAGTTACATTTAGCGTATTCTAAATGTTTGTTTTTACTCTAGCCTATCTGCTGTGCTTATTCAAATTTATGCATCAGCTATAACTCTCATTCTCCAGCTAAACTCAATGCTGTTGTGGAGACTAACAGACAAGTATTTATTGCAGTAAGTATGAAAATTTATACACTAGGTTCACAGATGTCTTAATGTGTAACATTCAGCAACCACATAAAATATTCCTCTGAGAAAAAAGGCATTGCCCTTAACCAGTAAGAATTTCAAGGACTATTTGAGATGAATTTGTTTTTTGTACCCTCACTAGACATCAGAGCATGTTTTTTTTAACAGGATAAAAATATGGGGCTGGTGAAACAAGTGCTGGCTTCCCTGCGCAAGAGAAACATTCAACGTTTGACGAAGACGTTCATTACGCTATCACTAACAGATGTTGCATCCAGGACACATTTGTCTGGGCCACAAGAAGCAGAAATGCACCTCAGAAATATGGTTGGATATTGAATATGTGTTGCTTCTCTCTTATAGGGACTCCAGTCATTGCGAATTTTTGGTTCTGGTTCAGTTTAAGTTACATTAGTGGTTCTCAGATGGTTATTATTATTATTATTATTATATTAGGTTTATGTTCGATTCGAATCTCTGGTTTCATGTACAGTTATTTCCTTCAGTCAAATTTATTTTAACAAAAACACTAATTTTTCAAGATCGAGGACGAAGAAATATTTGCAATGATAAATCAAAAGGACGGGATGGTCAGTTTCTATGACAACCCAGAGAAGTACAACAATCCTGCCATGTTGGAAGCAATCAATAAAGATGTGCGTGAATTATATTTTAAGTGACCAGCAGGGCTGTAGATTGGAGTCAATCGAATTATACCCAAGTGGATCCATGTATTTAAATGAGGGCGATTCGGATGAATTCATATACGGGACAGTTCAAATACTGAGTACCTACTCTATGAGGAATATTTGATAATGGGGGATAATGCGGATCAAATAATTGGTAGTGTAAAATGATTTTGCAGGGTTGTTATGACACAGACAATTTCTTTGAAATAATTGAGACCCCATTCGATTATAGATATGAATGATTTAAATACAATTGTGGGTAATTTTATTCTTGGACTTTTCCCTATAGATACAAGATTTCATGGAGATTGACCGAAAGATACAAGAGATGGATCTGCAGATACAAGTTAATCCACAATATGTTCAAAAAATTAAAGTAAGTCATCACTCTTGATAGCCTATCTCCACTCGCCTTCAGCATACTTATACTTTATGCTGGCCGGGGTGAAACATCTCAGTATAGTAAATCCTAATGCTTGGGGCTCCAGACCTTGGTAAATTGTAATATTTAAAAAAAATTCAAACTCTTAAGCAATAATATTACGACCAAGTAGACCATTACAAAGGAATGTACTAATTCCCTTTATTACGAGTATTTTGCTCCTTAATCTTGTGTGAAGTTCATGAGCATTAAACAATATGGATACTCTAGCAGTCTAGCTCATGGGCATCAACCTAAAATCAGAGAGGTGTTTCGATACTGTATATGAACAAGAATGAAGCATGTATTTTGTACAAAATTATCATTTCATTTCAATTTAGAGAAAATTACTTGTTAAATACCGACTAACAAGAGTGTACTTAGTATATTCTGAATAGTACAAGACTAATGCAATCTTATATGCTCTGCAGGGTGTTGCTTCTCACGATGATGATTTGGATGCAGGTCTGCTGTCACGTTCATCCTCATCAACAACATCCAATTTCATTAAATCCGGTTGAGTGTTGCTGCTATTGAATACCATAAAACTGAAATATGCATGTATGAAAGTGTCTGAAGATGGATGTAGGACAAAATAGTTAGTACTCTATTGGCTATAGTCATAAAATGTATTCACAGTAACAAAGTTATAAAAACTAATGTAGACATATATTTATATAATACATGCTACTAAGTTTATAAACTTGTCGACCGACTCAAGTATACCACGCTGCTATTCTTTCTTATCTCTGCTGGTGATTTCTTGAAGGCAAAAATACACTGAATTGCTAATCCAGCAATACTGAATATTTTTGTTTGAAGTTGTGATTTTTGTTAAATGTATTCCTGTTCTGTCCAGGCTCATCCATTCAAGTCGTTTACATTGTAATTCATCACTTTCCTTTTTGAGATGATAACAAAGTGTTCAAAATTGAAAGTCCAGCTCAGTGATTCATTTATATAATTTTGTGCCTATGGATAGGAATTTCACAGAGAATCAGAGTGGCATGTACTTGCTGCAAAGAAGTACCATCATAAGTGAAGCATTGTAATCCAATGATAATTTGAAAAAGTTAGCCATGTAAATGGACTCCACTATGGATAGCTACAATAAAAACTCAATATAAATCAAAAGCAATTAGTTCAGGCTATTTCAATATTTAGTGGTGAATTTTATCTTCACAATAATTCGTTTTTAATTAAAAAATGCTAATTGCGTTACCATATCGTGCAAAAATTCTGAATAGGTCTTAAAATATATTTTTACAAGAATCGAATGGGAGTAGAAAATTTGTATGGCGTATGGCGAGCTCGTGCTCGAAAAACTCGATATAAAAGGTTGGCCACCCATGTTTTTAGGGCTCCAAGGAGTTTCTATTTACTTAACTAACATTATCTTTTCAAAAGCAGTTTGTTCTAACTCGTGGTGTGTTTCCAGTTATTATTATTAATTATATTGCTGTCTTTGAGATAATATCCGAATCTATGTGAGATTTTATACTTATGCACTGCTAAGAACTTATTTAGCCTCGTCATCGTCCAAATTATGTTTAATGGCGTTTGCCCAAATCACGAATCACAGCATCGAAGTGACGCAAGTTCAAGTAATATTTTGTGGAGACCGTTTAGCCCACTACTTAATTTCCGAGCACTTAACCGTTTCTTGAAGTTGTCAGTCAGTTAATAATTACAAATCGGCGGTAATTGCGCCGTGTTGTAATTGGTGACCGCGAACATCCTCATTTCGATCTGTCAGTCGCCTATCCCAATTTAAAGCAGAGCCGAACAATTTGCGCTGATTAAATTCAATTTTGTAATAGTTCGACTGTGTTATCCCCCGCGATGTACATGGGAAAATAGGCAACGGATCCGTACAACCGGTTGTTAAACCAGAATAGAGTGCCCAAGGTATATGATAATTATCATCTGTCGATTGTTGATGCCACGTCACCAATGCTTTGTTGTACTTGATATTCTGCTCAACTGAAAGAATCAGAATTTTCGAGAAAGTTTGTGTATGTGTGTCTGCTCATCTTCCTCCAGACTTCCTGGGCAGATTTTTATTATGGTGTGGTGACGGCATCGGTTCTTCAAAAAAGTTGTCCCAATGGCCCTATAAATCTCGGGGAAATTGATTTAAGAAAGTTTATATGGTATCTAGGCTGCTATATGGCCCGATCAGTTGTGGTAGTTGGGTCCAACCCTTGTCACCCACCCATAGGTTCAGTAATAAGCTCGTTTTAATATTCATTCCTTATGCTGGTTTCATCTTCTCGTTCACTGTAACATGTCATATACGATTTCATGGGCCTTATGGATACGGAGTGCGTAGTGCCGTAGTCTATTAAAGTGTATCAGAAAACAAATGTGAACGAAGTTACCATATGCACATCCCACTGAAATATAAATAAATATATAATATAAATAAAATCTACTCTTTCTATACAATACCCAAGGTTAGTATTATGTTCGCATTGTACTGTACTGAATTTTGTGTAAAAATTGGCAGAAGTGATTATTATCCAGGATTTTTTTCCGCGCCCCGTTGTATAATAATACCATGCTAACCTGAAATACGGTACATAGCTGTTAACTCTTGGCTTTCAACAAGTTCTCACTGTATGAGTTCTCTATTATATATTACCATCTTTTACGGAAGCTTCATGTCGTAGTATAATTCAATCATGGGGAAAATAAACCGCAGAAATTACTTAGATACATTGTGAATCAAATTGCCGGCCAGTTGGGTTATATATCCTTTCTTAGCAGGTCACGAAAAGATACCGAACCCGTTATTTATTTGAATTGTAGCCTTATTACTTCAGTTTTCCCTTCGTGTGCCGCGATGTGGCAATATATTATTCAGCAACGTGAATATCGGCCGATAACCATGGCTTCCCAAGCCTTTGTATTCCCCCATCAGTCATTATCTTTTCTTTGGAGTAAACCTGGTTATTTGGAGGTTAGTAGTGCGCTACGACCTTAGATTTCCGTTTTTAGCTAGAGTAGAGCAGTGAAAGAAGGAAATGCTTATTAGATTCTCCATTTTGTTTTCGTATCGAGACAGCAATACAAATTTATTCATGGGATGGCATTTTAGCCCTAACATGGCAGGTATATTTGTATACTGCTCAGTTTTCAGTTGAGTTCTGTTATTTACTCATGAAACGGGATTATATAAAAATGGTTTTATAATAAATGACATAGAAGAGTGAATGCAGGATAAAATAAGAACTTCAGAATCCGTCAGATCTGGTATTTATTATTTAACGCATATGGTAGAGAACTTTGATAGCGTATGTCAATAATTATTTAAAAATACATTGGTATTTGTATGAACCATATTTTGTAGTTTGTTTTTCTTGTATGAAGCAGAATGTGTGATATTACCGAAGCTGAAATTGTGAGCTTTCGGTGATAAGAGAAACCTTACAAAACATTTGAATAATACCTTGTTGCTTAATGCACCTTGCCGCATTTTTCCTTACAGTACAGTAGGTTAATATAATCCAATATTTACAGCTTAAGCCTTAAGGTATTCAACAATATACATGATCTCTGAACTAGCTTGAGAAACCCTCGCTAGAAAATCTGGAGCAGCTATTGCCCAAAAGATGATATTCACAAGACTTCCCAAGTCGGAGGTACAGCTATGATGTTGGTTTAAAATGATATTGTTTACACGTAATGACACGAAATGGAAAACTTACTATATCAAGTTGTGGTCTTTCCCACGAGTCCAATGAGACAATACGGCTCGGCAGTTTTTGATAAGCCTGCCAGCTTACAGCACCTAGTATAAACTGTACATGTCGCTCGGTATTCATTTAACCTAAAACAAGACTTGTAAGTAGAAGTTTACATGTGTAAATCGTTTATTTAAAAATACTGTTGGTGAGACTGCTACTGTTTTGCCTTGTGGCATTAGATTTGCCCTGTAAAGTGCCGCCGTCTGCCGTGCTGCACGACAATTAATTGTCGCCGTTTGTAGTGAAGCGGCAGTCGCATAATCGGATTTATATCGCGGAGCCGCATTAGTCAGGTAGTTGCTCTCTCTAGTCAACGAAAGATAGAAGGTGCTTGGATCGTTAGCCAGTGATGATTGGAAATATCGGAAGATAAGTTGGAATTTTTTTTGGAAAAGGAAAAAATCTCATGTTTTTTAATTTTATCAAGTATAGGTATATAAATGGTGCGTACTGAATTCATAAACCAGAATCTCCACACCTAATTCAAGTTATATATAGTAGTAAAATATTTATATGAGCGACTGTATGAACTATATTGTATCCCTCTATGTAGAATTCCATCGTTGATAGGTGTATAGGTCGCAGAACAGGGAATGAATAGTAGCTTACTTTGTTTAGTGATTGCTTTCTTGCTATGAACTGATATTCCTATTGTTAGCAGCCAAGGATTGATTCGAAATCGGATGTCATACAGTTTCCTATCAGTATGAAGAATGCGGGTCAATGCATGAATGCGACAACTAATTCCGTATCACACACTAGTTCTGTATCGTGGTAGGAATAATGAATCGTCGAGGGTTCCTTCTGTTTCGCTCCTTACTACTGGTTGGGTACGTAGCATGTCTGTTACCGGGTTTCGATGAGTAATGTGGTAGCGGAACCTGTTGCAAGGTAATTGTTTACTAAAACAGTGAGTACTGCATTTGCTGGATGGAATTTATTAGTCTACTAGCCTAGAAATAAAGTCAAGTAAGAACTATTTTATGCTCGCGTCTATTTGTTGACGGCGGGGATGTTAGTGTTTCTCAGTTCAAGGTCAATGACCTTCTGCCACTAACATGACTGTCGTCTTCTGGTTGACGCGTAGAGATTCTTCTATTTAGTATTCTATATTTTGAAATATTACATATTCTCTTACTCTGGTTTAATTTTAGTGATAGCGAAATGTTGGAAATTTGAATATGAGGAAAAAGGTTTCAATCTGAGCTGAGTTACCGTGGAAACGTTAGCGTTTCCAATTATCTTCGTTTTAATTCTACCAAATTCTTGTTTTTCAGACATCTTCGAAATGGCGATTAAGTTTCTCAGCAAACCCGGGTCGAACTAATTGAATGTAATAAGACATTTCGCGCTGCCTAATCGCCTCTTCCCATTTTAATAAACGCAAGTCATTATTATTGAAGATGTCTTATCAAAGACGCTCACAACTATAATTAAGTAAATTTTCAAATTAGCCAAACGGTTTCCATCACGTAATTATTCGATTTTTTATTAGTCTTGAGGACTTTCAGTTCCAGTGTAGACTTCTCGGCGCTCTGGTCTCTCGACGCAGAAGCTTTAAACAAAGTACTGTAGTTCTTTTAGGAACATTACTGTATAGTATGAAAAAGTAAGCTATTAAAATTGCAGCGTTCTTGCGAAGGATGTTCAGCGATGGCTTTAGCATACGTGGCAAACTTACTGAGGAAATTAAATGCGCTTCAAATGTGTCATCACGAAAAAATTGTACAGGTATGTACTTAATTAGTACTGTTAGCTCACTGTTGAAGTATCTTGGCAATTAAAACCAGTGCCTACGGCCGTGTCCAAGCCTATTACAGTCGATATAAGCACACGTTGCCGCAGTTTGACAGGATATGAATAACAACAGACATTTATTGTACTGTAATGAAATTGTTAGTTAAACATCGTTTGGATGAAACTACATTCCGGCACCAACGATGGCTGTAGTTACTGTGCAAATTATAGGTTACCTTTCAATAATACGAGATACGGGCACATCACAACCTTTTTATTATTACTCTCTAGCTACTACTTGTACAGAATAGGTAACTTCAATTGTTTCCATACTTGAACTATGGTTCCATTACCATGCACCCTCACAAACAACAGTGACTCATCAAATCTTATATAGCATCATATCATGTCATGGTTAAACATCTACTAAACATAGAAACCGGATAAGGGATAGGTCGGGCACGTGGGTAAGATATAAGTTATCCCCATTCATATTAGTATACTCAGCTCCATTGAATTACCTATGAAAAACATTTCCAGACATTTGACGATCATATTTACTGGATTGCTATGTATAATTTGCTAATATAGAATATCTGGAGGAAAATATATTGAATACAATCATAAAATCTTTATATCAGATATTTTCTGCATAGATTGCCCTGGTAACGTTGAGTAAACGTATAGGATAGCAAATCAACATGCTGTAAAACTTTAGTCATGTCATAAACTCTCATGGGAACACCAGTCGTATTTTTCACTACGACAAAGCCCCAGTCTATCAATGTATAGCATCGACTTTGTGTAATAACTACTTAAAAATAGGCAAGGGTCAGGCAAATGCTTAAAGCTGAATATAATTTGTTAAGGCCTTTCATCTTTCGTGTCTCCATTCGCACAACGATAGTATAGGCCAACACCTGATCTTGGTTCCATTACTTTCGAAGTAACATCGGAAGATCCGGCGTAGCAGCGCCCGATTGCAAGTCGCTTTGCGCTAAGGGGGTTATCTGTGAATACAATACATACATAATTTCAATTATGATATAATCCTTACTTATACTTGGCCACCAAACTCTTTTAAACCAAGGCTTTAAGACTAATGAGTATTGTGGCGCCCTCAAAATCAAATTAGAATACCAGGCCTAATGTAATATGCAAATAAGTGTTCCTATACAATGACTAATATTGTTTAACACCATTTCCTTCACTTTGTATATTATTGTACTTGCAGGAAGTTGTTCTAGGGTACGTGGCAAGCTTCCAGTAATAAAGTATAAAAAATAGTAATCACGTAAGCTTAGCCTCACGTAACGGACCCTAACGCAGTGGTGTTGGCAAGCATTTCAAAAGTATAATATAAACTCGGAAATACAAGGGAAGCTCAGTAACCTTTTGCTTATGCCAATTTTTCACAATATGACGACTAATCTGACTTGAATAAATGTTAGTGTTAGTGTCGCCCGCACCCTTCAAGTGGAGAAAACATCTTCATTTAATTTTGCCATTGTAATATAATGTCACACTGCTGGGTACAGTTACTTGCAGCTTACCATCAGTTACTGTGTATATTCCATAGCTATGTCCGAGCGAGTCTGTGGGCGCGTACATGCGAAACTCGTCCAGAGATCTTCCTTCAATCGCTGGAGGATGGTCGGTCAGGTAATCGGAAAGTTTCGGATTGACTTTATTCAAATGACAATCCCCTTGTGGAATGATACTTACGAGTGTACGGTCAGGCGGTGCTTCGAAATTATATAGCATTCCACTGTAGAGAAAATTCAATACCATTCGTGAGAAACATAGATTTGTTTGCCGATAACCGGAATTCATTCGTCGTTATTAATTAAGGTTAATTGACGTAATTGACGTCGATGTGTTTGTGCGTTATTCTAGGATGCACATTCGTGAGAAATCTGCTAAAAATCCGTTGGAAATGGCTGCATTGTTTCAAGATGAACTTTTGCGCTTATGATATATAAATCCGTTGTTGACAAGAGTGATCAAACTGTGGTAGATTATTGTGTTGTTTACCCACCTGCATTTGAATTCAATACAGGCTGCTGATTCACGAATGAAGTAACCTTCAGGAGTTCGTGAGGCCACTGTAACCGATCTGTCGTCCCTGATTCCATACAATTTCTCTTTGGTCTCCCTGTGTGTTCCACCGAAGCTCTTAACCCGCACCGTCGCGCCTGCTATACTTTCCAGATGTACCTGAAGATAAATAGTGAGTTGATTTCGAATACATTCACTTGTTTCTGTATTATTGTTACGAATAATTCATGAGGTGCTTACCTTTATATAGCACGCTCTGTACTCGGTGGGATTCGGCCACCAATTCAGATAGTGAGGAGTCCAAGTAATGCAGTCGTTCTCGTTTATGTAGATCGTGTTGTATTCGTATAAATAGTCTTCAGTTCTGTGAGGCAGGATAATATTAGTTATTGGGAAGAATTTCTGAACTAAGTAAAATGTGAAACTGGGGATTTCGTGAAAACCCCGTTTTGATCAGGGATTATGAGCTATCCCTAATGTAATATTTCATCTGTACTGATATATTAGTAGATTACAATGTGAACAGCTGTTCTATTTCGTAAAAAAATATCAAGATCATAAATATTAAAGTAGTTGTGGTTCTTTCGTATTCCTTATTTTCTAGTACTTGCTGATTAAAAATATAAAACAAATAGAGCACTCATGGGCGTTTAAATGGCGTTTTGGGGCTTATTTATGGGGCTTATTTAGGGAACTCTGGTAGGTACGTGGTAGTGTACTATGCTTGCCTTTTTTGTGAATGACATTCAAGTTTTTTAATTTATTTGACTCCAGTAGGTAATTTGAATACCGGCCATATAAGGCAAAATCTTACTGTGGTAATGTAAATTAACGTCTTTTTGAACAGAACATTTGCTTTCTCATGTCTGTTACCATTAGACCGATTACCTGTAGAAACGGAAGTGGTTATCAGTTACTGGCGCTCGAACACATTCATTAAGATTTTTCTCCGGATAGACAGGCCCAGTTAATTTAGTTCCCGATTTTGGTTTTGGAAGGTTTGTCCGGAAGGAGGTTTTTTTCCCGGTGGCTTCATCGTGGTCACTGCGTCTGTGAAATATAATAAAAATGTTAAAATTTAAATTCAAACGTGCTGTCCTGTGATTTGCTTGTATTTGAGTTGTTCGTGTTTAATTGGCGGCCTAAACTTAAATACAGGCAAATGAAATTATGCGGTTATGAAATAGTTAAATACGAATCAGATGAAAAGAGTAAAAATAGAAAAATTTGAAGAAGGTTGTAACGATTATTTAAGGTAGACTAAATGATTATTGTTGTGCCACCAATTGTCGAGTACGGTTCACTGTAAGCGCTATGATGACAGAGAATCCAAACCAATAATTAAATATAAAGACTCCATGATTTGCTAGAATTATATAAAATCAACATTTCCGCATCGGAACCTCATGAACTCGACCGTGTTTACTGGCGCCAGATTTGTTTCCGTTTAAGTGTCGATAAGTAGTGAAAAAAAGTATCCGGCTATGATGCAATAAGGCTTAGATTTAAGTCTTTTATTGATGTGAATATAAGACAAACGTGGTTTAATGTGATTTTCAATTGTATTTGGGATAATTCATCCAGTGGTCATCAGCCTTAGCCTACTCCCATCTTAAAGAAATGAATTCTTCACACAGTACCGGTACCTCAGAAGAGCTTCTAAAAGGGTCGTGCCCGAGAACAGTGCATCAAGCACATTCATTCACTAACTCCCGCGTTGTCAAATAAGTTTCCTACAAGCTTAATATAGGATTCTAGTGAACCCAGTAAACTGATTTCACTTACTCGTATTTTAATTTCTTTAATACGTCTCCACGAACACCAACAATTTCTGGGTCCAAGGGGAACGATGATGGTGCAGCATAGAGCTCTTCGCTTGATTCAAATTTAGCTGAAATAGAAAAATAAGAATAAATTCATTATCGTCTAGATTGGGGGTTCTCAAGAGTTCCAGGTCACAATACTCCCATTTCAACCCCGTGTTTCCATTATTCTTTACCCAGTTTGAAATATCATCTAGTAATATTTTTACCATCGTACAGTTATACAGTACCTATGCATATTTTACTGTGTAAATTATTAAAACCAATCATAAAACTAAAGAAAAATTCAATAGCTGGGGGTTAATTTTAAGAATTAAAATAAGATATTTGATGTATATATATACATACAGTTGTCAGAGAGTACAGCTAAGAGTTTTTCCCATGGCTATAATTTCTCCCAAGACCTAGATTTACAGTTACCCGCGCCAGGCTGAGTCGTTTTGCCAGCAGTTGCTAACGTTGATTTGTATTGGTTTTATTTATTTTATATAACAATCAGTAAATAGCTAATTCATAAAAATATCTGCGCAATCTGTTTGTTAACCGAACTTTACCTGTAACGATTGCCTTGTACGCATCGTGTTTTGTGCTGTGGCAAAACGCTCGTATACATGCACCGTTTTCTGATGTAAGGGCTGTGTCGAAGCGTCCCCAGGCCTGAGGATTCCCACGAAAACCCTCGGTCGGTTCCATATTTATTACCGTTATCTCTGCTCCGACTACTTGTTCGTCGGCTTTGAATTCTGGCGATCGGTAGGCACGAACTGTGAATATTTTATAATGGAATTATCTGAAGGTTGTAAACTTTGAATTTTGATAAATATAGGACTGGGTACTAGAGTAAAATAACCAACCTTTCATCCAGCATCTGTTTTCAGACGGCACATCTAAATTAAATAGTCTTCTCTCTCGCACTTCAAGGTTTCCTATGAGAAATGTTTGAGCTTCTCGTTTCCGTCTGATATTCACGGAATCCGATTCATTATTTATTTCCATTTTTCCAGTCTGAACAAATAATATAAATAATTCACCCGTTCGTTCTCTGCCTACTGTACTGTATATACAACAAACCAAATGAGTCATTTTCTTCAAGGTGAGAGACATAGGGGGACCAAGGGTTTTAGCGGGCCATAAAACCATAGATAACTTTTTCACTGATGTACAATTATTATCAGTGTAGTTTTCAACCACCAAAGTCGATTGATAATGCTTCAATTTGTGTCATTTACGACTTGAAAAAAATCATATTAATTCATATAGGCTGTAGATACCTGAAAAATATCTTCCACTTCCCAAAGTCCATTTTCTTGATTCAGTGACCAAAGCTTCAAATGTTTTATATAAGAAGTAGATGCTATTGTTGCGGGATTGAAGAAAACCTTGAGCTAAAACGAAATACTTAGGTTTAAGTAACAGAAAATCTAAGCCTATTGGAGACAGTACTGTAAAGTATAGTTAAAACTATAGAAAAATATTGTACTTTTGCGACGTTCAGTTCGTTCATGTCATCGTCGCGGAAATCCATGTCAAACATCCCATATGTCGTCAAGGGCAGCACTTGGCCATCGCTGTTGGCGAAGCTAAGGTCGCTCGAAGCCTCCATGTACGATGTTCGATTCCGCGGGTCTATAAAAGTGACACTTCCCCTCACCTGTGAAATAGTTAGGTACCAGTTGCATTAGCTTAATTCGATCCTGGTCAATTGTAACAAATATATTTCGATTCAAATGGATTGGAATTAGATTCAAATTTTTATAATAAATATATAACTCTTCCTTTTTTCTTTTTGCTACACAAAGAAAAACTGAAGTACTGAAGATTTTTTTGGCAGGACATGCTCGAGCCCCTTAGTATTATTTGACCGGCATCTTCTCTCCCTGGCTTGTGCTTATATGCTTTGACACTTACCATTCCCTTATACGGCTTTCCGTCTTTTTTGTAGAACGACTGCGGGCCGGTTACCAAGTGCACAATAGCATCATCATTTCCTCCAGACAGAGAAGTTATAGACTGTTGACTTGAGTGAAACAGCTTGACCGGCGCCTTTCTTGCCATCTTAATTTCATGGTAAGTAACACCACCCATTTCTTTGAATGGTAAAATCTAGATTTACAGGAAAATATATTATCTAATGTATTAATGTTTATTATAGACTTATTAAAGAGCTAGAAAAATACCTCGTAAATCATAGATTACCTTAGTCGTAGTCGAAAACTTATCGAAGCGATCTTTGAAAGTCAGGATAAGTCTTGGGGTCCTTGCAGGGATTTGATAAGAGAAAGTTCCATCGTATGCTGTCATAGTTACCTGCTTGTTACCGTGGTACACGAGGCCAAATCTCAGAGGGTCGTTTGCATCGCCTCCATAAGCCCTGCAAAAAATGTCGGGAATTTCTGCTAGTATCATATCTTCAATGATCCTTAGTTTGTATACCAACCTTCCTTGAACTTGTATAGAGGGCTGAACGCATTTCTGGCATCCACAGCGGCGCACCTTTTGTACCGGCAGGAGGTATCCTGAAATATAAGTGAAAACTTAAAGTCTCCTAGGGCGAGGCTTATATATTTCTTTACTCTTGATATTTTGTTATTGTTATTGTTATTGTGTTGTGAAGATCCCACTGTCTAAAATCAAATCCCGGCCCATGTTGATGCTATAATATGGTAAAATAACAACAATTACTACCTAAACATGAAATTTTGATTTCTTCGCGTTCCACCGGTCCGCAACAGTAAATGGAACCCTGTTCGCCGCATCCGTTCCGTTGATGTGTTCTAGTGGGGCATGCAGCCGATGCACATGATCCGATGTCTATTAAAGTACTGTTTTGTACCTTGCAGTCATCGGGGAGTCTGACGATATTGGGAATTGGGATTCCATCACATGCCGATTGCATTGGATCTGTCACAATGAAAAAGGGTTTTGATAGAGATGAAATCGCAATAACGAAACTGGAAATAAAAAATAACCGATTTCTTACGACGTAGTGTGAGAATTGCTGACTGCGATATAGCGGATGCTTTTTCAGCCGTTGCCAAAGATTTTACTTTGCAACAATACGATCCAGCATCTTCTGGTTTCAGATTGCGTAATTCTAACATCCGTTGGTCTCGAGAATAGGAGGACGGGTCTAATTGGGTATTGTTGTGGTACCTGTTAAGTTAAGACAAAGTATCCCCCTTATTAATCTTGAATTTTTGTGATCATTCTACAAAGCTACTGAACTTACCAAGTGTATATCTGATCCTTTGCTGATCCTCTTGCTTTACAACAGAACTTGACGCTTTGATCTTGGAATCTTGCTTGACTGATAGGATGCTCGTAAATTGTCGGAAAAACTGTTTAAAAGATTCGGGTTAGAAGAGAGACTTGCTAATATTCCTGCTGAACTATCCCAGTTTGACTCATCGTCTATTAAAGATTTTCGCTATAGAGAAAACGCTATATAATTGCTGTGTTATATTCTTATTTTATTTTATGTCAAGCTCTATCTAAGTGTCAGATTTGGGAAATACGTTCGTAGCCCGTAACGGTACAATGTGATTATTTTTTACAATTAGTGGCCATAAATTACCAGGTGTAATTTAATTTAATTTTCCATGTCAATCTTTAATATATCGGTCAAACCAGAGCATGTAGATGGGTCAGATTTGGTCAATGCGTTTATAGTGTGAGTCCCTACAATTCCGAATTAAAGCAAAACGAAGCCCCGGGAGGCTTAAACTTAATAGCACCCCATTATGAGAACTAAACCTGTGGAAGTTCACTAATTAAGGAAGACGTTCATGCAAAAATTTCATATCTATGTTTGGCTGTGGGTTTCTGCCCTCTCACACTCTATATAAATTCGGCACTGGCTGCATGATATTACTTACCTGCTGCCAGCATTCGAACTTTTGCTTCAGCGTTTCCATGTTTGTTAACCTTAAGATGCACTCTTGTAGTTACGTAATTTCTCTTTCTTGCCACCAAATGAGCGTTGGAAGAGTCGGCACATATTCCAAGCACCCTGAAGTCGCCATTTTCTCCGGTATATGCTAACGGAGTGAAGGAACGGCCCTGAATAGTGCCTGAACGAAATAAATAATATTACAATTTAGGTCGTCTTCGAGAAAGATGGCTCCTCTTGTAACTGGTTGAATCTAACCCGGTACAGTCGCCTAATTCCTTGGACAATTGGTATGAGTTAAATATGAAGCTCTTTATCTTTATATTGCCTGGATCAGGGGTTCTCAACTTGGGGTACATGACTAATCGAGCTGTGTACTTAGTATAGGCTGGTCTAGACTTTAGTATCGGATACAAATTAGCTATATTACAACATAAAGAACGACATAACTGCAGCGGTATGTTACATCAAATAGCCAGGGTCATGTTGTGATTGAAAGGTTAATGGAATAACGATTGCTAAGTAAACTTACCGAGTCCGATTTCAACTCCCTGGAGAGGAATGTTAGTTGTATCGAGTACTCTTCCACTTGTCTCGCATTTCTTAATATCTGTGATTTGACAAAGGCAACAAACGATATTGTATGAATTGAGTTAATGTATTATACCGCTCGTATTTATTATTAATTAAATTATGGTATAACATGCATACACATCATTCGAACGGTAGGCTTTCTCTGTGGCTGTCGAAAAAAAAATCAACAGGTCATTTGTCATTTGTGTTTAAGAAATTCCCGTGTTATTTCTTTTTCACTTTGACAAATGACAAAGTAATTTGTGTTTTAAATCTGGAAAAGAAATAACACGGGAATTTCCTAAAGAATTGGTTGTTTCCAGAGTAAATCGCGCCTAAATAAGGTAAACAATAAGTCAATAATAAGCAAAAAAGTGTAACAGCGCAACTGGTCAAATAGAGCAGATTGACACTGGGTTGTTGGTTTAGCTGGCGATTTTTTTGAACACTGATTGAACGTTTTTTCTCGCCTTTTTTCGCGGTGTCATTTTTTGGGCCTTAGCGATATATAGAACGTACTTACCGGGGGTGCAAGGATGTTGACCACAAGGCCTCGATTCTATTATTTCTCCTCCGTTACAAACTTCGACTTCAATATTCTCAGTCGTAGTTCGCTGGCACTTCTTAATACGCGTTTTACTGCCAATCCCACCGCATGTGACATCACAACGCGACCAAGATGACCAACCAAACCACGCATCTTCCCTTTCGTTGAATATCGATTCTTGTATACTTGGTATATTTGGCTCTTCATTGAGATCTAGAAACAAAAATTTATCAAATCATGCAAGTTTGTTTGATAATTTGAAGGAATCCATGGCCACTTTGATTTCGTTCAAAATAGAAACTGAATTAGGCGTCTCTGCATATAATTCAATTCACCATTACATATACTGCAGTACAAACTATGATGAAGCAACTATACGCAGTGTCTCTAGGGCACAATAGTTTTTTCTAAAGCCCAAATACACTATTTTTTTACATGTATGGACAGTGAAGCAACTAAACTTCTGATGCCATTTTGGCGAGAAGAGAAGAAAACCTACAATACAATATTCTATATCGTATTATTCAAAATCAAAAAGCTTACATTCAGTTCCAGTCACGCAGCCACAAAAGACGAAAAATGCATAAATTAATAAATGCATGATATTTATTCTAATTACTTATATCTGAAGAAAAACAAAACAGCCATTAGATATAATCGGTAATGCTCTATTGCATGCCTAACTCTTCATAAGAAATCTCAGTATAGGGTCAGCGTAAACAAATAGCTGCAGCTGTGACACAAAGTAAATGTCGTACTGAAGGATCATTGAATTCGGCTATACTACTGTATTAGTTGTGCTGATTGACATCCAACCACTACCAGATATCTGTTTTACTGTCTCAGCGGACTACGACAAGCATAGAGTAACTGCAGCTTTTCTAGGCAATAAAATATTGCGTATTTCAACACCACTCACTCAATCTGCTGAGATCTAAAACAACTTACGATACAACTTATTGGAGCGCAAACGCAGAAATCCAGGTCAGAGATACCTTACCTGATGTGATAAAAGTAAATCATTAACTAAAGTGCTACTTTCCAATCGTATCATTCAGCATTCCAATCACTACAGATTAAACAAATGGTTGATGGTGTCTTTAATCCTGTTTGGTAGCGTAGCTCTGGACTTCGTTGCTATTCTGTTGGCGAACGCCTGCGCGAAGAAAGGGTGTATTGTACGAAATGATGATGGACGACAACTGGGGTGACGCCGTGGTGTCATTCGAAGTTTTGTGAATTTTCGTACCTCTTGAAAAAATCTACTGTACTGTTTCTGTCACCTAGTTGTAAGACGAACTGTAGCATACTTGCAATTTGTACTACATGTACTGATGTATATGATTTTGAAATCAATTACTTTGATGTTATATGAACTACCCTCAAATCCTTATTTGTATTTACTTGCCAAGAGTCTGACCTTATACTATACATAGTAATCAAGCATGTACATAATAACTTAGGTTTCATGATTGCAGCTAGCTCATATTTTATAAGTTATTTTACTCATTTCAATATGAATTGATGAAAAATATAATAAATATGGACTTTTTAACAACTCCTAGATCCGACAAGTGAAAAGATTCGAAAGGGTTTAAAACAAAGTCATCAGGCTCCGCTGCATTTAGGAGAAACATGGGCCAGTCTGATATGCCCAGCACGTAGGCAAATGAGGTACAGTGCGCCACCCCGCGGTTATTAATTAATTTCAACCTGAATCTCATGAACTCGTTGAGATCACAAATTAATTTATATCGGGATCCAATTAGTGAAGATGTGATTGCTTCAGCGCTATCAACGAGTGGAAAAAGCAAATTTTGTCGACGTAGCGTAATCATTATCATTCGATTGAGTAGCGCCAATTATCGTGGATGAGTTGACCGTTTTGTTTTCTCTCTATAGTGATTGGTGTCCTTACAAGACACGACACAATGTTTAAGCGCAGTTGATGTAACAGATAGAGTGCGATGGAACTGTGATACAATCTTACTGTAAGCTCCTTCTTTGTCTGCCTTGCCATTATAAGATTTGTGGTGTGGTCAACTACGTTTACTTGACAGGTGCTGAAGAGTGCATAGAGTATGGTAAGGTTGAATAATTTTACTACATTAGTATATTAGAAACCTTGCAAAGTACTATTTGGGACGCAATATCTGTTTCTGTAGAAGTCATCGAGCCTATCTTATCAGAGCAACGTGGCTGAAAAAATTCGTCTGTACGAGTCAAAATCCCAGTTTCAAAAGTATAAATCCAGCATCCATGCAATGGAACATGGTAATGTTTTTTTCCAAACGTCATAACACGTATAATTACTATCACTAGCATTCCTACAACTAACTCTTTTATCAATCGATTTGTTAGGAGCAGGTACTATAAGACTGCAAGAGAGTAAAAGTCTACATGTAATCGAAGCGAATGATTTGACCTTCAAGGGATTGTCGTCGAGATCAAATATGTCTTACGGAGATTCTAAATTAGCGTGTGATTTTAGCAAAGTGAACCGAGCGGATGAATACAAAGAAAGCAAAAAACCCATTGGGACTCATTTCGAGGACGAAAGTCGTCATCCTTTGGACGTTGACGAGAACAAGAATGATTTTGTTTATCAAAATTACGAAGAAGACTTCGTAAACCTTGACGGTGTTTTTAGTGATAGAAATTTGTTGGCTCCACATCGACATTCGCAGGTCGATCAGACAACAGCACAAATAATGAGTGATTTTCAAAAAGCTAAATTTGAGCCGTGCTCGGTGGGCGATGAGGACTGGTACTCTGAAAGTTATGGTGAAGCCGCCTCCAGTTCTGAAGGAAAATGGATTCTTGCTGGCGAAGCTACTTTCGATCGAAGATATTTCAAACTTGACAAAGATCAAAAATCATCCTGCAAAAAAAAATCAACCAAAAGAAATGAGATAGAAGATTGCATTCCAAATCTTTACGAAGAACTAAGTAAGCAAGAAGACGTGAAGCAGGATGGATTCAAAACGAGAAAAAACGAAGTTCATTTTTCCCCAGAAAAAGAAGAATATATCCAGGACACGCCTTCCGTTGACGATGAAAATTATCCAATGATAAGAGATGTCATCCATGAGGTATTCGGATTGGGAGATTCTGAAGGGAAAAAACAAGAAAATAGTCACTTTTTCAAACAGCATCAGGATAGGATAAACAATAATGGACAAAAGAAGAGTTTACCATCATATTTTGACTCTGCCAGTAGCGAAGAAGAGGATGAAGAATCGTATCTGGATGATTCCATAAACGAAGAAGAAGATTTCAAGCCAAATGAATCTCCTGAATATGAAGGAAAATGCGATTATCAATGGGAGGATTCAGGCGATGAAAATTACGATTCCTTCGACGATAGTGTGTCGCCTAGGTCGCAAGATGACAGCGAATCCGACTGGAAGCGAGAAACCTCATCATCGACCTCCTCTTCCAGTCGCGATTCTATCTTGAGCGATGAGAGCATCGTGAGCACGAACAAATATGGGTCCGTGAAACGTAGCATCGCTGCTGACGCGGATGATGATGGAAAGGCTCCGGCTCAATCCATGAAGCGACTAAGGAGCAACGAAGGATTAGCTGTGACTCCTCCTGATCAGCAGACGAGCTACTCTGACAGCAGATCCTCAGATAATGATTTGAAAATAGCTACTGAACCTAACGGAAGCGATAGCCTTTTCTACGAAGCATCTCCTATAACTGGGGCTGAGGCAGGATCTAGTGTGGATGATGGGTCATCTTACTGCATCGGTGCTCAAGCCGATTTGCCTCTTGGTGAAGAAAGATATAGTTCTAAAAGCGAAAGTTCTGGAATAGAAACGCAAAGTTCTACAATCGCATTTCACAATTCCATTGGTAGACAAATCCAAGAAAAGTCGCACATAACTTTCCATTTGCCAAGTAGCAAAGGTAAGTACAGTACTATATAAAATCAATTAATCTATCTGTATGTGTCCCAGTTTATATATTACAATTTATTTACAGAGAAAATCGCATTCTCCAAGCTGTTCCGAATGCCAAACACTCCGGTTCCCTTTCAGCTACATCCAACACAGCTCGACGATCTATACGAGTACTACTGCTTCATGCGGGAAAAGGAGCTGGTATCTCATCCTTCCTATTGTCTGAAAGAACAGAAAAAGGTGGCAGCAATATCTATATACCGCTTCTCCGAATATATATTTCTTAAAATCATCAACTCCCCATTCCCCGCAAAATTTCGAAACTATTAGCTGATTCATAATACACATTCTTTTCATAAGGTCAACTAAATTCAATTTAATTCGATTTAAATGGCCTCTTTTCTCAGATCAAACACACAATGCGTCACATATTAGTGGAATGGATCATTATGATAGCGCATCACTACAAACTGCACGGAGAGAGCATTCATCTAACTGTAAACATTCTGGACCGGTACACCGAACGTCAGAAAGGCATTTATCGAGGACATTATCAGTTGTTAGGTGTCACAAGTTTGCTCGTTGCAACAAAGCAGGTTAGTCGACTCCTTCTCAATATCAAAATAATTCTTGTTTTCACCCCGAACAAAGGGCTGAAATGGGTTTGAAACTAAGGGTATGCTAAATTCCTTGAGGCTGAGGTTGGCGAAAGGAAAAAAACGCTCTAATACCTCTTTTGAGATCTTTTGGGAAATTGAAAAGCAGAGGAATGTCGTCTCCATTCCCACCCCTGTCCCAAACTAACCGTTATCAAAACTAGAATTCATAAACAGGTGGATATTTTGTCTTTAGCTTGAAGTGGACATACCTCCTGTGGCAACTTGTCTCATGCTCTGTCGTAACCTTTACTCGCGGGCTCAATTACTCTCACTCGAGCGCAATCTACTGGACATACTCGCGTTCGATTTGAGCGTGCCGACTGCTCATACCTTTCTGGACTACTACATCATTCTGAAATGCGAGGAGTATTCCAACAGAGTAAAGTACACCCTTGAGAAAGAAAGACCAAATATGATGCAGTATTTCAGGCAAATAGAAGTTATCTAAATACATTTATATATATAAAAAGGTATAGATACTCTCC
>QXVX01001052.1:0-96913 GCA_013436065.1 Halocynthia aurantium | reverse complement strand
TTAGTTAATATATCACGGAAAACATCTAACGAGCAAGTTTATTTTTGCAGCTTGCGCGGACACAGATACTCTCGTCAAGTAAATAAATAATTTTCCTTATTTAGTGCTTCGATGATGAATTTATGCGATTATTTCAATATTCTGTTTTCTCAGTTGTCTTACGCGCGCTTACTTCTACGAATGTACCAATGCCGCGACTTCAGCCAGTGCCAGTGTAGAATGTAGAGAGACATGTGGGCTGTGTGGTGAGTGAAATCTTTTTTTGACGACTCCACAACCCAGTATTTTTAACACATTATTCCCGGTAAATGAGGTGGTCGCTATATCAGCAAATTATTCTTTAATAATTAACTAGCACAGCGACCCGTCCTTGTCTGATTAAACCTTTAGCAAACAGGTCTTAGGCATATTTCAGCATTCTTATTTTGTCCGCTAGTACAAGTCGGATTTGATAACCTGATAAAGATAGTTTTCTTTCTATATACATTGAGATATATATGGAACTCTGTGCTAAATTTCGTAACGATTCGTAGAAAATAGCACGTTGTTTCAAGTCAAAACAAGCAAACTTTTGCCATTCTAAGTAGAGAGAATCGGCATTAGCCGGATAATTTTGAACCTCAAGAGATAAATTAACTTTTCATCTTATGTACTTTCAGGCTGCCAAGATAATTTTGCGCATGCGTAAGTTTGAATATTTATTTATAAGACTGTGAACATTTGTGTAGAATAATAATATTTTGTTATCAGTTGTGCCTCATGGAGTGCAGCCGGCTTTTGTACCAACACATTATACCAAACCTGGATGTCTACAAACTGTAGAATTAGTTGTGGAATATGTACTTAGGTAAATTGACTGTTTATATATTAGTACGAGATATATAAAGACTGTCTCTAACATTTCCACAATTACTACGTTGAATGTTTAAAACCGTGTATATATTTTTTCACAGATCTTTCCAAGAATACAGACGTTCATTGCTTTTACAATTGATTACAAATGATTTACCGACTGATTACAATAACAAACTTTCGATGCGATGTTTGATTTCACTTATATATCGAATCACAATTTCAATCAAATTATAACCAAACGAATGATATCGAATCTAGTAATAAATAAAATACAGCTTATTAAATCAGTTTGTTTTACTTAGAAAATTACTAGTTTTAGAAAGTAAACCACAGCACTGAGAACAAAAAATGATGCTGGATTTTAGTTCCATTTACTCACGGTAAATCAGAGCGAGATACATAATCACTTTTTAAAGTGATGGAATTCCTAAGCTAGTAATTAATGATTGCGCTCGAAAGATGCGATGTGGTCGCAGACCGAGGAATGATTCATGAAATACTGTCCCACACTGCCATCTAGCGGATAGTTTATTGGACACTGGACACGAAATGTAAGGTCAAAAATAGGTACAAAGGACGAGGTGTGGGTGAAACGCCGTTTCTTTTTTTATGAATCTGAGCCCTTCTTGGTCCTTATACTCCATTCGGCTCCTAGGCCAGCAGGTCTTGATATGATGTACCCTCTGCATACCCTTCGGTTATGTCAAACTAAACTCTCAAGTGCAGACTTGACTGTGAGATGACAAAACAAAAAATAGAAGACAAGATTACACCAGGTAGCACCTAAAAACAATCTTCATACAAAATCTCACCAGAAACAACATTATTTCGACCAAATATAGTGTATTACGTGCAAATCAAAATTGCAATAGTGTCTAAATAGGATGTGTTTCTAAGATTCCATGCGATATATTGTACTTATAGGCTGGAAAAAAATCAGTCATTTTTTTGGAGTTTGGTCTCGTTTAGTTTTTGCAGCATCTGCCCACCAATCAACCTGATCCAGGAGTCTGCTACACGACGAGATTGTGTGTTCTTTATTGGCACCCTTTGAAAAATATGAACTTATAATATATCTGCAGTGCAGTCTGATACTTTTTGGACAAAGGACATAATCTCTCGACTAACACGCCTTGTTGAACGAAATAGGGTTACTCGAATTCATCAATTTTTTTTTAAAATCTTTCGCTTATTCATTGTTATTTAATCGGTTGATATTTTGATCTTGAAAACTTGAAAGAATTGTTGAGATGATATAAGTGAAAATAACATAAGTTGTTTCACAGCTGCTGAAGGCTAACTGGTCCAGTGATTGGTGTGAGTGCCACATCAATGAAAGCATCGCCTGGCATTACATGGATCACGTTAGGTAAAATTAAACTCCTGATCAATGAAATTAGGTTGCAATTAATAAACCATTACCTTGAAAATGAACTATGTTAATCGAGGGAATACTATAATCCATTGTCCTGAGCAACTGGAATCAACAGTATTTATTTAATGCCTAACAATACGTACAACAGCTTTTCCATCGGCATCCAGAGCTTCATGAACCTTTGGAACTGCAAATATATTCGACACACTTATGCATCCTAGTTCTCCAAGCATGGCGCGAAGTTGCATGGCGGCGCGAACTCCTCCATATTGGCCTTCCATTAAAAAATTCATATTAGTTTGACTATTTGCTAGTACGGCGTGGTGCAGGTCACAGTCACATGATTTATATGTTTTTGTTAAGATTTTTGTTTGGCCTCCTATGCTGATGGCTTGATTTATGATGATAGTATGATCACAAAATACAGAATATAATAAGAATCAAATTCTGATTACAAGTAGTCTTTCCCATGAAACATACATTAATTTCCCCATGGCACAACCAAGAATTATTAACAAGGAAATGTTTAATAATCACCCGGAGAGTAACAAACTATTCCAGATGGTTTCCATGAGTATGAAGACGATCCGAAATGGTCAAGTAAGTTTGACAATGCAGGGGGAATGGAATGATTGTATTCGGCCGACACAACGATAATAGCGTCTGACAGCAATATCTGAACAAAAAAGCGGTGCAGATGGTGATTTGACTGATAATAATGATGATGATTTTTCCAAGTTTGGTCTTATGTTTAATGCTATTCAATGTTTCAATTTATTTTTATTTTTTTTTCAAACTTTATATCTATAGGCTTTATATCCAAACAGGAAAATGTACTAATATAAAGTAGCATGATTTACATTGTAAGTAATGAAATGTTTGTTGTATGCTTCCAAATAATATTGGTCTCAATTACAATTAGAGGAGTCGGAGTCGAATGTTTTGTGCACAACTCCACAACCCTGTTTGATCCCCTACACTCTACAGCATTCATTATATATTACAAATCAATTTCAATAGTAATAGTTGAATGGTTTGTGGGGAAGAGATCATTTTCTTCTGGGATTCACCTTTTCATTCGTATCATTTAAGGGTTCAGGTGGTGTAGACTCTTTCTTATAGTGGTGCAATGGCTTTTTCAAAACCGGGATATCAAGTTCCTGAGGATCTGTACAGAGAAACGGAAGCCAAGGCGATTGATTACTTTTAAACAATGAAACTACATACACTGTCGGAACTTCATCACAGTATATCTAAAGCTTACAGTACAAACATTCAGGCGGGCTTTATATAATATTATGTCTATGTACATACCACTTCGAATAACTCAATTGCTGATAACAGATTCTTGAGTAACTTTAAACTAGTGTATAAACTAAGAACAAACACCAAACCTTCCCACAAATATACTAAAATGTGATGATCATGATCCCAAGCAAAAAAATATGCAATTTTTGAAGTAATTATTATTAATATGTAGTCAAACATAACTACAACATAAGAGTAGTGTCTCTCTGTTGAAGCATGTGTACTAGTTCAGTAAAGCAGTACCGAAAATACGTATACGTTTGGTTAGGTTAGCTTATGATTTGGGTATGACTAATGTTAACTAGCCCTACATTAACCTTTACAGAACCTAGCCTAACCTACAGTAACCTAGTTATAGAGTAGACAGTTATAGCGTGTAAATGCTCATGTTAAATGCAATCATGGAATAAGTTCAAATGGGACGTATTGATTGCAGGATACACTAGTTCTCTTAACGATTTTAGTAAATAATAATAATAATAAGAAGAAGTACCTAACAATACTGCAGAGTGTCCTCTAGACTTAATCTGACTCAAAACAAACTTCGCCACGCGATCTCCCAATCTTCCTTCGCGAGTGGAACCAAGAAAAACAGCGAATTTCAATACTGTCATAATCCTTTTTAATGCTGCTCAAAACTATCGGGGAACTAAGCCAGGCGACGTTAAATTGTGGAATAACAGGCTGTAGACACCACTCCTTGTTTATATCAAAATTTTCGAGGTTGGAAATTGTCGAGTCATCGTGCGCTGTCTGTTTGACTACAAACACGATTTAATATCATCAAGTCATCATGCGTTGTTTCCATGTAAACCAGTGTTTCCCAAACTTTTTTCCAATAGCGCCCCCCTGGACAACTTAGTGACTATCAAATGCCCCCCTCAACAAAAAAGTAAAAACAAATTTATTTTTCATTCATCCCAACTTAATGTCTAACACTCTTAATGAGACGGATGAGCTTGGAATTCCCCACACTGCGTCAGGCAATCCGGACAAGCAAATTAAGTCAAACCAAAGATAAAACAAGAGTAAATTAACAGCGCAAATATTATTATTGGGATACTGTTCTTGTAACTGCCCCGATTTACTCATAGCGCCCCCCAATCGCCCAGTTTGTAGCCAGCGCCCCCTTCATACTTGCAAACGCCCACAGGGGGGCGTTTACGCCCACTTTGGGAACCACTGATGTAAACAAAAGATTTATGGGCGTTCTAGTTCCGGACAGTCACAACTTGAACATAAAACCGCCGCTTTCGTTTCATGTAAAGTCTATATACAGTATTGGCATATAAAATACTATAATATTATATAGACTTTGATCTCATATGGTACGAATTAAGTAGTCCGAACTGACCAATGACCAGCAAGAATATAGTCAACTTATAGAGATATCAGTCTACCTCTCTAATCAGATATGAAGCACCAATATTATCGTTTATCAGACAACTCAAGCGTGGAAGAAACCAAAGGAAGTCTGGCGGTATATAATCACCTACACACCAATTTTTCCGAGTTGTGCCACGTTCAGAAAAACATCTCAAAATGGCTTCAGTTACCGAGGAACGAATAAATTTCGAGTCAGAACCGATTAGCAATAAAAGTATAGATGCTGTTCCCTTCGTCGGAAAAGAAGCCGCCGAAATTTTTCGTGTGAACGTAGGATGTTCATAATATATTTATGCTATACGTATTCTGTGAAATAATGATATAAATAAGTTCCATGTACTCCGTTCAGGGTATCGACAAAGCGTCCCAGTTGTTTGGATACTTCCTTATAAATGAGAGTGCCCTTGGAGCGTTTATAAAGATTGCCTGCGAGAAGGGAGGAATGAAGGAAAAAGATGCCAAAGATGTTTTTGAATTAATGAAAGCCTACAAACGAAATAATATGTAGTCGTATTAGTCACGAATAAAACGAGGAGAAGCTCTCATGGTTTTTATCACTAGAGCTCATTTCGATATTGTTACACTAAGTGCTTGCCACGCAAAGTTTCTTCAATATTGCTATCTTTATTGGTATGTTGAACACACGCTGCGAATTGCTTGGGAGTAATCGCCATGCCACGTAAAAGTAGAGCTAGAATTTATTTTCCGGGGAGAGGAAGTTTGCGTGGAACGCTATGATAAAAATTCCTCTCCAAACTTCTCCTCGTACAGTCCTCCTCACAGCATTTGTCTTTCTTCAATATACTTGAGTAGTGATGACAAGCGAAACATCGCGCGATAATCACTCCCTCGTAACGTAATCTGACGTCTACGAAAAAAAAAATAGCGTTCAGTATACCAGTTGTTTCATTCCTTTGTTGCGATTGACAGTGTCCAGACTAAGCTTTGCAAAATTGCCTGATCAAGATGTCGTCTAGTCAAAGAACGACCCAAAAACAGAGAAATTTCGAATCGGAGCCGATGGGAAATAAGAGTGTAAGTGCAGTACCACGTGTCGGTAAAGAAAGAACGCAAAATTTTAAAGAAAACGTAAGAAATCAGAAGATTATTTTTAGGCTATAATGAGTGCTTATTCTTGATGAATATCTGTATATAAATCTACATGGTCATGGATATATAGCTGGGTAACGCATTTATCATATATTTGATTGTTTGTACCAATAGGGCATCGAAAAGGCGACACAATTGTACGGACAGTACCTAGTCAACGAAAATCAACCCGGTAAATTCGACAGTTATGTGGTAAATAACGGCAGCATGAACAGGGGAGATGCAAAAGTTGTGACGGAGACCATGAAAAATTACAAAGACAACCACATGTAGGACAGGTGTCTCGAACCTTTTGAAACCATATTTTACTTGATCATTTTGTAATTGGCTTCTTTCATTTCCATACATAATTAATTTGGTGATAGTTGTTTACATTTCATTTCAAGACGCAACAATAAATTTTTTCGTGTGGTAATTTGTACTTGCTATGTAAAATGCGTAAACAATATGGACCTAGAAACTTCACAGACACGTGAAATGCAGTGATGTTGAATTTCATGCGACTTTTGTTCTTGTTTACTGTCAACAATACATGCAATGTCGGGTTCAATTTTCGTGATTGCACTGTCTGCCTCACCTGTTATCGATTTTGGCTGTATAAACTCAAAGTGTATTAAAAAGCTTTCTGCAAACAATATTTTGGCGTCATGTTGAGAAACCGAAATATGGCAATGCTATAAATTCTTTGGGTTAATCACCGAATGGCTTAGATTAGGGCTTAGGCCATTAGGGGCAAGTTACAAATATTTCATTGATACACATCTCTAGTGGTAATCATAAAATGTACGATTACGACCTTTAACCGATGACCTTCGCTGTAACGAATAACTCCGATCACCATGGTGATTGGTGGCGTTTAACAACACATGCTTAGAATTAAATTGAAATTAACTAACATTTTAAACGGATTCCGTTAGGGATTAATGCTGAAAATATAAACTTACACGAAATTCTTAACCAGCACAATTGCCAGAATATAAATGGATGGAAAGACGTTCAAAAGAACGGAAGGAACTTTTTCGAACTTGGTAAGAATATGAACATTATATGGTTATATTCTGGTAATAAGTTACAAAGCCTTGATAATAATATGATATATTTGTGTTACGAAGAAACCATCGGCTGCTCTCACAGCTGTGGCGTTTCAAGATCATCTTCTACATGACCTGTCTCTAGGAAATTTGACGCTTGAAAATCCGTTGCGTTCCTACTCCAATCTTAAAAGCAAGCTGCGTAAAAACGAATTGAAAAGAAGGCAGGCCTTAAAAAATGTCAAACCTACGATAGATACAGGTAGGAATATATGAGAGCTAAGAATGAAATGGAGGTATTTCCTACACACCTTCAATTAAGTTTTGCATATGTAATTGATTCAGGTTCTCCCAATTTAATTGTAGTTTTTATTCATTTTGAGTGAAGAATTAAAACAAATTCGACTGAGGTGTGATATTTTTCAGGTAGTATATTCATGTTTTAAAGGACGAATGAATAAAGCGACTGGTCACAGGAAAATTAAAGAAAAAGAAGAGGTGGAATATGTGTTGGACCCAGTCCCAAAGTCCAGTCTCGGTAAACTAGTACTGCTAATTCCTACATGCATTACCATCACAAAACGACTTTGCCATAGATGGATTTGCTGTACTCTATTAATTTCTTTGAGTTCAGGCTATTGGCCGGGCCCGCAGCAATATTTTTTGTGTTCCTGATGTGGCCTCCTGGGAAAAATAATTGAGCATCCCTGGTGTAGAGTATACCACCTATCATTACTGTGCTCCAACTCCAACTTTTAACTCCATGATCAACCTTATGGTTTAGAACATATCAGCGATGGATTTTTTTGAGCTCCCTTGAGCCCCCGAGGATTTTATAACCTCTGATTCCATTCCATTATTAGCCATATTCAATATTGTACAGTACTCCTCTACGTAACTGTATGTGAAAAATCCTTTCTATACTAAATTATTGACAAATTGTGAATCTCTCGTGTCCGTGTCCTATTTTGTGTCTATGTTAATGTTAAATACTATCAACATCAAAATTCTGTAACATTTTTAGCACAGAAACTGGGACTCATTGCACAACCAGACAAACCACTCACTGATTCAGAATGGGGCGAAATTAAAGAACGCTCTATTGCTCGCGACGATTTCAAAAATCCTTGTGCGATTTGCCAGGATTATTTTGCCAAAGAAGATCAAGTCTTACTCAGTTGTTCACATGTTTTTCATCGCGTAAGGAAAATCACAGATACAATAGCTCCGATTCCCTTTACTAGGTTCAATACATTTCATTTCTATTTCATTTTATAGGCTTGTATTAAAGCTTTTGAGCGCTTCACTGGTAAGAAATGTTGTCCTATGTGCAGGAAAATCCAATATCAAACAAGGGTTGTTCACGAAGGAACAAAAGAATTCAAGACAAAAGCGGCGACCAAGTATAATAACGTTTATACCATATTTCTTCGAACGTTAGCCTCCTGTTATAAGATACACAAAAATGAGTTGCAAAATTAATATAAGACGCCATGGAACATGTTTTTTATTCAAAAAAATGCGGTCATATTTTGATTACTTTTAAGATATCTATGACACTGCATTGTTCATGCAGGCAATGAATAAAATAATCTCTGGCAGACCTTGTTGCCTCACCATTTGAACCAAATCCAATCACATGACTGTCATATACTACTAAATATTGTATAGCACGAAACTATTGCATAAATGCAGATAATATTCATTATTGACTACAGTATAAGTACATATTTCTTGTTTAGAATCCAATCAGTATGGAGAGGATACGTAGTTCAGAAATGGTACAAGCAATTGAGAAAAACAGTACCACCGAAAAACCCAGAGTTGCGAAGGCATTATTTTGAAGATAAATTAAAAGAAATCACTGACCGTATGGTGGCGATGACTTGCGGAGATGTGGTTGAACGATTTCTTGAAGACATTGATAATTCTATAGCATCTAGCAGGTATAGTAATAGAAGTACAGTAAAATCTTAAATCTGTAATTGATGTTATTATTAGATCAATTAGTATGCTAGGCAAGGTACGTTCATATGCAGCTACTTATACAGATATTCCTGTTTGTTAAAATATTAGTTTACAGACCCTAATTAAGACAATGTACACTTGCCAAAATGAACGTACTGTCCCAGGCAGGGTATGTTTGGTACAGCTATATTCATAATCAATTGCCATTGGGTGAGGATTTGTGATAGATAAGCATAGTTTTTCTGTAAATTCTGGCTATTGCACATGACATCCTAAAACGATATTTTAATAATCAAGCCTATTTGTTGGTTAATGTGCAACTACCTGTTGTGGGCTAATGGGCCAACTTATAAGGTGAATAATGCTTTGTCCGGTTTTCAGAAACAGCCAGTCTGCTACTGACTAGCTCATTGCATATTACCATGGCTTAACAATTCATCAAAATTTCCAACTCATGTATGCACTGTACCAAGTACACTACTAATTGTAAAAATAAATCTTAATATTTTACAAACTAAATATTCAATAAGGATTTTAACTGAGGACTTTCTGCCATAGAGCTGTCTTCCAGCATTTTGAAGATTCTCAGTTATACAGAATGACAGATGAAGACTGGCTATCTGTAGAGGTCAAAGCACTACAGAGAGATGACACTGACTGTCCAATCTGCTTAAGGACATTGCGTTCCTGCAAAAAAGAAAACTCTACCACGATGCCTGTTGCTTTACTATCATGTACTCACACATTTCATTCTAAATGTCTCGAAGCTTTAGAAGAGTACTGCATAATGGATTCTGACATGAACATAGAAGCGGATCAATCAATGATGGGGAATTATGAAGATTTTAATCATTTTAATGTTCGTGGTGCTTATCAATCTGTTCAACTTAAATGTCCTGTATGTCGATCTTTGTATATGAAACGTATTATTCAAAATTATTCCTAATATTGTCTATTTCTTTTTTTTAAATGTACTGTAATGAGATAAATAAAATTCTCTGTTGGTTTTAGAAGTTTTCCAGTTTGTGAATATTATATATGCAGTATATATGTATGGTATTGTTCAGTCCTCCTATCCACTTTTCCATGTAGCCGAAACAACGTCGAGTTTCTATTAACTGTTACCTTAACCCGTTCATCCCGGGATTTGCTATTAGATGCTAGCCAGATATGGCGTAGGTATAACCAGATTGGTCCGAAGTTTAAGGAAGAATTTATAGCAGTTAATTAATTTACATACATATTATTGGGCCCCGCTGCACTGTCTCATACCGTCCGATTATAGATTATGCGACTATATTAAAGTCCATATCATGTCATTTCGCATACACATGTAATAACGGATATTATATATCTGTTAGTGCACCGTTAAAATATTATTTCGCCTCGATTGTTCTATTCGACGGTGCCTTGCCACTTTTCTTCTCCTTCTCCTGTGACAGTCATTCCGTGCACCATTTATTCCAGTCCATGATGAAATGTCACGTCCTACGACTAATCCAAGTAACAAATATGAAGTTTATTTACTTAGAAAATGTAACGGCCCGGAGCAGCGACAGGAACGCACAACATAGTACAAACTGATTAAAGCAATAAATTTTTGTACACAACATGTATTCTCTGTTGTAGAAGTTCGAAAATTATTCGTTCCCGCATTCCTGCGTGTTAAGATAAGAGTTCGCCACGAATTTTCGAAATTTCCAACCGAAACCAATAAGATTTCACTATTGCAAAAGTGACTCACAGTCTTGTAAATGTCTTGAATAGGATTCACTTTAACATCATACATATATCCACAATTGTGTTCAAAGTTCGATCTGATACCAATGTCGATTCTGAAAAATCAGTGAATGTCTGTCTCGACCGGTTTGGAATAGTCGGTTTTGGACGGAGAAATACAATGGGAATGGTGAATGCCGTAATTGGAACTTGTACCCTGTCCTGGGTGACATAGGCCGTGCGGCTTTTGTCGGTCGACGGCGTTGCAACCGCGAAAGGCGGGAGAGTATTCGTCCGCGACCGTACTCGGAGAGGGATCGTTGTACAACTGACCGGGAGGGTTGAAATGGGGCATATTCATTAATCCTGAGCTGTAAGCCATAGGGGGAATGTTGTTAGGCCGCCGAGAAAAGGCGTCATCGTCGCCTAGCGTTGGGTTGATATCGGTTTCTCCGAGGTTCACAAGGTCGTTATAACTCAAACTGGTTTCTCGACCTCGCACTCCCGCTATACCTCGACCCGGATAGCGCTTGGTCAGCATCATTTCAGGAACGCCACAATCCCCGCGCAACGTCATCATAGACTGTCCCAAGTATTGTGGAGGGGGCGGCGGAAGATTGTCTTCGACATAGCGTCCTCTAGCTACTTGCCCAATCGACGAACGATACGGCATCGTGTTGTAAGGTTGTGGTACGTGAGAACGTGACGTGAACTGATTCGGGTGAGTGATGATAGCGTTCACGCTTTGACGAGGTGGTGTTGACGTCGTGTGCATTCCGTTGTATTGGTTGTAACGATTCGGAAAAGTCATGGCGATCGTACCGGGTACGGCGTGGTATTGTGCAGTGGGTGAAATGATATTGCTGGTAGCTGAAAATATTTTAAAAATTACATGAAAATACAAGTTATGATTTTCGCTAATGCATCATTGCATAATACAAAATAGAAAGTAAAATCTATTTTGTAAAAAGACTCCCTATGTTATGGAGTATAGAGTCCACAGATTGATAATTGGGATAGTAATCGAATACTCCGTATATTCCAGATTCGGCGAAGAAAACAATCACAGGATTCTCATTAGCTGCAATATGCATCAGGATTTCATTATTATATTATATTCCTTGCAATGCACCTTTTTGAGTCCAACTATCTTGGCAAGGGGAAAGACATTTTAACGTAATAAAAAAAACTTCGCCTTCTTCCTGAATTCGGTTATGCTATGTAAAATCCAGTGCATATATACTATACTCCATCTAGCTTACCGTCCTTCTCACTCTTTTCAACCAGCAGAGAGGTTGTAGCTGCTAATGAAGGTTGTAGATCTGCATCTGCTCTGCGACGTCTCAGTTTTCGACCCCATGTCTTTTCCTGAAATAGCAAATTTTAGTCAATCCATGTTTGATTTGACGTGAATGCCATGACAGCATGAACCATCCAATTATTCTATATATTGAAGTTTCACGTAAATATGCCCATTCGACCACACCTTTACGAATTCATAAACGTAGTCAAAGAGCTCCAGAATGGTCAGTATACTTGCGCCGATGAACAAGCCCATTTGGCCACCGATATCACCAAGAAGTCCAGCAATTTCGTATGCCACTTTCTGTTCAATAGTTTCATAGTTCAAAGCTTCAAAGAATATATTCAATTTGACGAAGTTGTCACTGAATGCAGAAAATATATATAAAAAAAGATTAAGTAAAAAAGACTATAAAACTGGAAGATAAGTCTCATTTAAACGCAATGTACCGGACGTATTGTTCAGATACGTTGTATTTCCAGGCCAAAAAGCTGCTAGCTTGTGTACTGGGCAACTGAAGAGTTGACATTTCCAGGTTGTATCTGAAAAACATGATAATGTTATTTAGGTAATAAACACAGCATACACTTGGGTATCTTCTATATTTTCCGTTGTTATATTTTACCACGGCCAAGTTAAAGTCATATTATTTTTCACAAAAATCACCTGGTAACAAGACACGGAGTCTTACAAACGCAGGTACGCTCGTCCTTATACACCAGGTAATCAAGGGCTTTATCTGCGCAACGTTTATATTGCTCCGGATCACAGAAGGTGGTATTACCTGTTAAATTGCCAAAATATGTCCATTAGAATTGAGAGCATGATAGAGTAAACTAAGGAGTAAATTAAGTATACCGGTAGGAAGGGTATAAGGCATTAAAAACGTAACGCGTTAGGGACATTCAAATTAACCTGTTCTCGGCAGTTAATAATGCATTGGATAACGCAGCCGGTGTAACAGGCCAGATTATACCCCTGTCCAGAGTATACCCGGGTATAAACTGGCCTAGGCCAGAGTATACCCCGGGGTATATTCTGGGCTAGTTTATACCAGAATATATATATAGTTTATATATTCTGGCCTAGGCCAGAGTATACCTCCCTTGTGTTTCCCCCCCCCCCGTCGGTATTTCTAGTCCACTATATACCGCTCTAGTCCAGCGTATATCTACTAATCCAGATTACACTTCCCTTGTATGTTCCTTAAATATGTCGGTATTTCTAGTTCAGAATATACCTTTAGTCCAGATTATACCCCCCCCCCTTGTATGTTTCTTAAATATGTCGGTATTTCTAGTCTAGAATATGCCTCTAGGCCAGAGTATACCTCCCTTGTGTTTTACATGACTAGTAGGTATACTCTGGACTAGAAATACCGACTTAGCCTCTATACTCCTCTATACTCCTCTATACTCCTCTATACTCTTACACCGGTATGTTCCAGTTGCATTCCACCATTGGAGCCAAGTCCACCCCTATCTCAAAAGCCCATACTCCTTTTTTTAGAAATATACCCAACACTAAAACACAAGGGAGGTATACTCTAGCCTGGGGGGGTATACTCTTACACCGGTATGTTCCAGTTGCATTCCACCATTGGAGCCAAGTCCACCCCTATCTCAAAAGCCCATACTTCTTTTTTTTAGAAATATACCCAACACAAACTACTTTTGATATCGAGATTCCCGAACGTGGGTGTGTTCGAGTTTCAGCGTTCTCCTCGGCGTAGAACAATTTTGACTAGAAGAGAAAGAAAATGATCTTTACCTGGCATATGGACCATTCTACAGCTGCAATTATCCAGGACGAATTTCGTTTCGCACGTGATGCGACAAGCAGATATGCTGTAATTCTCAAATAAGTAGTGTTTCTCTTTGTCGAATGAGTTTACGCAATCACCCCACGGGTGCGGCAGGAAGGTTATCTGAAAAAGAAAACCGGGAACATTAAAGATTAGGATATGTCCCGATGGAGCTCACGTTCATGTATAAGTACTAAATCGATTCGTTACGATCGATCCACGGAATGGGAATTGAAGAAACGAAAACTGAAAAAAATCATGTATAGCTATTGCAGCATAGGTGGTATAAATGATACATAAAACACAGCCTTCAAAAAACAACAACAGGTTTCACTACGTGAAGGTGTTTGCAAGCAATATTATTACCTGACAAATACTGAGCTGAGTAATCACTCAACTTATATTCAAGGGAGTTTACTCACTTACTTGGGTTATTTTCTCTAATTTGACTTCGTCTTATACTAAAGTATATACGGTGCTAAATCAAGTAATTATTTCTAGCGGAAAAAATCTTGCCTATTTGCTAACGTATCTAAAATAATGCAGTGGAAAGGGGCTGCGAGATTTCTCTTCTGAGGGAGGTGTCGTCATAAATTAACGGGCCCCTCCTTAGCACGTCGATGTAACGGTTACTTTACTGTACCATATCTCCCCAAGCCCACGCAGCGCCGTGTACCTGTGCGTACATACCAGAATTGCAGAGTTGTTAAGCAAAGCGATCAATTATAAGGTAGTTAGTAGCGAATAAAAATAAAGTAAATGGAAAGAGCCAACAACAATCGATATATGACACCCACGCAAGCTCTATATTGCAAACTGCTGCGCAGCCCATATGCACAACGGTATTACTGCGGCAAAATAAAAAACATTTGATCCCGTCAACACTATCACTTTTTGACCTAGGTCAAACATTATAATGGATATAATGGAGATATAGAGTATATGATTATACGATTATTGATATAAGCCGATTAATATACCCGTTGTTCTTGAGTTGCAACCAATGTTTGGAATCCCGGGGAAACTCCAAATCCAAGTTCGTGAATGAAGGGTGGTTCGCTTTGAACGTGGATTTGAACTTTGAATCCAGCTTCGACTGATATTTCATCTGAAACAAGTCATGAGATTTACGATCATACAGAATACTACGAACCAATGATTTTGATAAACTTGGTTATTTGGTGTGGTTGGAGTAATACCTGTTTCATCCCAAACCGGCATATAGTCATTCTGCTGAGTGTCAAGCAATAACTCCAATCCGTTGTCAACGCCTCCCTTGAGGGTTGTCAGGGGCTCATACTGCTTCCCTGAATTGAAAGTGTAGCATTTTCCAAATCGAGTAAACACCTACACAACAAAAATATAAGAGTCAAAACATACGGTACGTATTGCAATGCATACAGTGTTCATATGGAACCTAAATAAACAGCCATAGTATATATACAAAAAATCTACAGTATATTCTTTATTTCAAACATACGAAACATGCACACAGACCAACTGCCTGAATCTAGCTCAACAAAAAGCATTTTGACATCTATTTCCATGAACATGTTTTCAAGTAAACAAATTATATTTATTAATTAATATTTAACCGATTCCCTCTAAAGAAATTTAGGCTTATTAAACTACTAAGCTTATTAAAAACAAGCGTAAAAAAACATGAAGTAAAACAATCAAAATACTTTTCAGATTTTCGTTTAATCTGAACAGACGAAAATCTGAAAAATTTGGACACCGGCTATTTTGTTAAAAGTTTACATAGAATTCAGATGCAAATAGAAACATTGGAACATTGAAAGCAAAATCGAAGGAGCAGTTTAAGTATAGGAAGAGGTTTTTCCCGACGTTACTCACAACATCCCAATCTCGGAGGGTTCGACAATCCACCCCGCGATATTTGCAACTGAGTACAACACCAGTCGCGTCGTGTCCAGTCCGATTGTAAAATTCAAACATGTTAAAATTCCCTTTCGACGGTCTGAAATCCATTTTTTGAGCCAAAATAGGTTTTATTTTTTCCAAAACAACTGGCCACGTCCTATTATCTCTGTACCCTCTGTAGGTAAAAAAAACGAATGATAGTAATAATAACCAAAAAATCAACTTTTCCCATTATTTGCAAAAAAAAATTCATACTTTCTTAAATTGAATTCTTTGTCGAAAAGTGCGAATATTGCATCTCCAACGTAATAGTAATCATCAGTGCTGACTTTACTCAGACGGAAAGAATTCATATTGCAAATGGTAACGGCTGGAAAATCCATAATCTCCGCCTCCTGCTCGTCAAGTTTCGTAACATGTGGATGCGATCTGTAGTAACTGTAGCGATCGTGACCCTGGTACAGAAAACAATTTTTTTTATCGATATTCCGTAAATCTTCTGTTATCCTGTTGGCTCGGTTGTGTCGTTCATCGACAGCTTGCCAATAAGCTATACAGATAATTCTATCCACTCTGTCCCCATGGAACTATTAGATTACCGTTGATCATATGGTGATAACTGTACTAAATGTACAATCAACATTTAGTGGATTATTATTGATAATTAATAATATTGAGCGTCTGTCCCCTTGCTGTAATATATGTAAATAAGGCAGGACTTCACTAATTAGTTTTTTTTATAACGTAGTTTAATTAAGATATTAATTAAGTTGGTATTAGGTATTATTAATTAAGGCATCAAGTTTATAGGACGATTTAAATAGATATGCTAAGGTTTTACCTGGTAGAGGAATAAACTGAGCGAAGAGAAAAATGCGACAGCCCAAAATAAACGTCGTACTGTCACTCGACCGCCCGAAAATATATGAGTGAGTCCATGTAATGTTGAATTGCTGGCAAAAAAAGTAAAATCAGAAGGTTTGGGGCTGCGCCCTTCTTCCTCACGATTTGACTCGCCTTTACTTGAGCCTCCACAACATCCATCTTCAGAACATGAGTCATTCTGTTAAAAGGTAAAGAGTTTAATAATTCTGAGGTTTGTCATTGATGCAGAGGTGGTTTTAAAAGGAAGAAGTATCTCAAGGAAAGAATTAGCGAGAATTTGATCATTTTTATACTGTAGGGTTATATATATTACATTTCCGACGGGACGCAGACACTACTAAGTACGGTAAAGGTAATAAAAAATACGCCCTCCAATGGAAAAAATATAAAATTGAGGTACATAGATTTACGGAACTGATAAGATGGAATAAAAACACAGATATAGATTTGATTCAGTCCAAGATGACCCCTATGGAGAAAGGAGATACAGTAACATAAATCATTCTCCTCTATCGAGCGCAAATTATTCAAATAAATATTTTATGCGCTAAAATCTATTGTTAGTTTTACCATATTAACAGCCTCTCGTAAAACCCTCTTTCAGAAAGAAAAATCAAGATTCTCTTGGGAAAAGCTAGATTAATGTAAATAACGAAATCGAAGTCAAACGACAATTACTGCCAGAATTCTTGGAATTGTGCAGCAACTGAATTAATTGACTTGACAGTAAGCACGATAAAGTCAAGGCAAAGAGCTCTGAAATGGCTGTTTTGGAACAGGATGGAACAGGATGGAACGGAATACCACGCGAATCACATTGATTATCTAATTTTATGATTACTTATTAATGTACACTGTCTAATAGTGTTGCTCATAATTCATAAAATACTCGCTTGCTGCATCAGATTTTTAAAAATAAAAGTCAACAACAACTTACCGAATTACGGTTTCGCTATAGTAACTAAAGGAATATTACCAGTTTTGAGCCAATATTAGACATGACAACCAATCCGAGAGTTAACAAATGACTGATTCGAAAGGTTCCGTCATCCTCAGTAATTTATGTGGAGGGCATTTGCTCGGTTAGCTTTCCATATGCGTTTTTTATTTCATTAGTCCATCATGTCGGGAAAAGAGTATATGCTTATATCACCATGAAACCTTGAAGAACTTATTTCATATCAACTAATGATATTCTGACCCGCTTAGTGCTTTGCTTTCAGGAATCCATAATGTACTATTGTACGGACTTAGGAAGTAGTTGTAGGAGCAGTTTGCAATGTCAAATTCGGTAACTCTAGGTCGAATATTGTATATATACAAAAACAGACCTGTATATATATATATGTATATATATTATATGTATCAAGAATAATATATTTACCATATCATTGCTATCTGCATCTGTCCGTCGTAACCTCAAACCATTCTCCCCATAAGGAATCGCACTGGAAATCTCTTGGGATGAAGTTCTGGGAGAAAATAGTCTAGGAACACCACCAATGGCTTTTTCGCTAGGATTCGATGTAAACTTGCCATCAATAGTGTTTGCTGCAACCGTGCACGCCCTCGTGCTGGTGTATGGCGCGAGGGCTGCGGCGCACAACACCGTACTTGACGTGTTAAAATTGTTGTTTTCCATAATGCATTCCAAAACTTTGAATTTTTATGTCTCCGCCTATTGTTTGTTATTCTGCAACAGAAAAACGTGTATATCAAAATCAATGCAATACTATTGAAAAGTCAATTGTCATAAATAATAAGCATTTTAGCAATTCAATGATATGTAAGTGTGTATGTATGTTCCCTGTTGATAAAATAACTTGACAACTTTATAACTTTAAATATGGTTTCCACTACCTATAAATAACGGTTAGGGATAAGGTAGCTTTGTAAAAATGGTAGTTCATAAGTGAATGGGCTTATAAACAGAAAATAAGGCACTGTACCCATAGGGATGATACCAGACTGTCCCTTATAATATTACATTCGAAAAAATATGTAATTATATGATATAAGTAATTTTACTGACCTTCGATAAGTTGTTTTCAATTGTCCTCAATTCAGAAGTCCTTGGGAGCTGTACCGTCCTATTCCGCTTACCAAGCAACTAATATAAATTTGCTTCAACTAGTCTAACTCTGAATAACTTTACTAAAATGAAATGATGTTAACCTTCGATCAACAACCTGAAATAACTAAAATGAATAAATACTCAATCACAGAACTTATACTGAGTTAACTAGACAAAATAGTTATTTAACTAAAATGAAGAAAGAGCAATTATGTTTGCTTATAGCTAAATGGAAATAATAATAAATTCCTGTTTTTAAGGAAGAAGTTCTTATTCTGGAGTTCAAGACGTTCATTAAACTATTTCTTATTCCTTTCCTAACAAATAATTAAACATTTTTAAAACTGATTTTCGAACTCTTACAACGTTCAAATAGTTTGTTTGTAAATGTATTCTGGAACGTTAAGTAAAAATTCAGTCTGAAATGGATGAAAAAACGCATAACAATATATTACCGATATCGGCTGAAAAATCCTACATTGTTGGCGCAGAAGTTTCATAAAATGATCTTAATAAAATTAGCTATTATCTTTGCTAGGGAGCTAAAATCTAAATAAAGATGATATATAATTATAATGAATTCATTTTAATAATCTTTAATTGCATCATATACACAGATGATTTATACGCTTTCTCGGGACGCCAGTTGCTCTTAGGGAATTCACATTTGTTTTTACCCGACACAGAACACATATGCCGCATTACACACTACAACGGCACGCGTCTATTTTACAGCCTTTCTAAAAATAAGCTTCGCTTTTGGTACGCGTCCACTGACCACCTCTACAATCCATTTTTCTGTCACTATGCTGTATCATGTTACTTTCCCATACTCTCACTACTCAAAAAGATTTTTTTTTACCCCGGACCTATTTGTAGTAACCGTTATCAAATACGAGTACTATACATAAAATACCGTCAGCTATAAGAAGGTTACTCCGTCGAAGTCGAGCTACACTGCAACTCGTAAAGCTTTTTCTTCTAATATAGTTACTACGCTTTCGGAAAAATCATTAATTATCACGCGCCACTGCATTTCGTTAACAATGCTCTACAATACGGAAAACGCTATTACCGTCCTTCATTAGTTGTTCTTCTTTACTCTTTTTGGTTAAAAGTCTTTTTAACCAATTTAAACGGATTTTAATCGATTTTAAAAATGACTTTGCAATACACAAACAGATTTGCTTTCTCTTCCATGTAAAGATTTCCAGAACGAGTGAAGTAGAATATGTTTGTTCAAATTCCTTTTTGATGCCACGTAAAAATTAATTAGTCTGGTATAATCGTAACTTGCAATACGTCGGGGAATAAACGATTGCAAATTGATTTTGTTTTGTTAATGTATATCGAAGGAACAGAAGCATATGGATACAGATAAACCTGTACAGTATATGAGATTAAAAATGCTCGAATAAAAAGGAATTTCCGAGATGGGGAAGATAGGACGATTGAATAAAGAGTAAGGCATATGTGAGGTCAATTCTATATGCATATATATATATATATAACGGGTATGGGTAAGGGGAATGTGATCGTATTATATTATTCCACGATATTATTATACCTTTTATTCCTGCAACGATTTCTCTTAGATCCGTATCAGTGCATGTATGTAACGTGTAATGTTTAGAATGCGCTAGGGAAAATAAGCATTTATCTGGACAACCGTACCCGATCTAAACTAATACCTAGATCCAACCGATTTAGTTTAATCTGTGAATTCTTGAACTAGCAAGTGAACTACATGAGAAACGTATATGCATACGAACAAATAAAGTGACCCGGCCTTGTACAACTAAATTTTGAACGGAAAAGATCTAACAAGTACACCGAGCAATTCGTTATGTAGAAGTGAGGAGGAACAGGAACTTAACATAAGTTGATGTAACATTACATGGAAAACCGTATCCTTACACGCTTAGCTTTCACACAAAATATACTCTTAAGCACTGAATACTGAATACTGCATATTTCAGCGTTGTATATACCCACTTCAATAGTATACAATTATAGATTTAAGATACACCAACACAACTCGATTACAGCTATCTGTCAGTAGTAAGTATTCCGAGCTATACTGCTATACTCAAAATAATGACATTTAGTAAAAACATTCACAACACCTGTTCGAAAATATGCTTTCCTCAAAATTCCAATTCCATAAAAATCTTTAATATTCTCTCATTCAATATTCGCCTGCAGCGATGAGTACATTGCGATATCTGCTTTTTTTATGACAATGACAAGCCCCAGCGGAACAAAATGTCCGATTTATCGATCGCAAGTGAAAAAAATTAAATACGCTTCTGTATAGCAAACACGTCAGTGGGATATTTTTATGAGAAGATGAAATATTAAGAATCGGGAAAAAAAAATATGTAACGGTACTTTGTAAAAATACATACATTAAATCCTTGACTTTTTATTCAGTCCTAATTGAAATAAACTCACTTTGGTCATATTTCATATTTCGGTTAGTTCATTTTAGACTGGATTCTCAAGTTCATTGTGTTTCCAATTAAATTAAGTTATTATTCAGCTGGGATATTTGACTAAATAGAAGTAAAAATCCAGTGTTGAAATGTTTCAATAAAAATGCTGAAAAAGTATAATCGAATTAGAAAAACCTTAAAAATAATTTAGCTACCAAACCAACATTAAAAAAATAAAAAGATTTGCGGGCTTTTTAGAGCTCTGACGTTCTGAATAAATAAAAGCGTCTCTGCACTTCTAGAAAGAGGATATGTAATCCTTTAAAATGTCAGCACAGCGGAAAGATGACTAATGGGTTGCTTTTTGTGCCTTAGAGAGCCGCGCGGAAATACCACAGAACGGCCGAACTACAGAAGTTTAAAACTACTGAAAAACAGACATAGCTCTGCGGCTGATGTGCTGTCTTTATTCTGTAGAGTATGTTGAATTAGGTTAGTTAAGGTCAATGGTGCGAATATAAAATAATTACATTACGCTGTATAATACTTTAACATATTTTATGTATTTGGTTTGCAATGAAGGCGAAAGCAACCTTGTAGAGATCGCTGGTAAGGTCAGGCAAACCTTCAACGCCAACACGTCCGCCAAAATCGCATTATGCGCTTAACTTAAGTACCGGAACTGATTTATAGGGATTTCGGTCTTACGTAAGGGCGTTAATAACAAAACAGTATATATATTCTGGACGAATAATCCTATTGGATGAAACCAAAGAAAAATTTTTTAATCACGTACTATAAAATCTATCACGGTAATGTTACTATAATTTTATATATATTTATATTTTTCATTTCAAGATTTATTCCGTATTCAACATTGTTAATGCAAATTATTTTTATGTGAGTTGGTTTACGATATTATAATTTCACCGCGAATCAAGTTTCTACTTCTAATCTTTAGAAAGGGCAGCAACTTATCACTTACCGCTACTACTATACTGTGGTATGTAGAATTATTATACTTGGGGATCAAATAAGGCAATGACACTTGAGGCCCGATAAAGTTTGCACGGCATATTTGAAAATAGAAACTATCTTGAAGACAAAAACTATATTGTCAAGTCCAAGATCCGAAAATATGAGAAGACATCTAAGAGAAATGGGTATGGCTTGGGGAGAGGCCAACCATGTATCTAAAACCGTCTATTATTCAAGTTTTATGCTCCAACTGCAGTCAAAAAGATTTATAGACAGACATATCTTTATAGATTCATAAAGATATACAGAAGTAATGATTTTTTCAGTGAAAAAATGATTCTCTGAACTCATGGGGTTAAAAGATTATACAATTATTTATGTATGAGAAATACCGAATGCACTCGTACGCTCCATTTAACTAGTACAACTTGTGGATCTTAATTGCTACTTAACATACAGAGATCGATAACGTAACTTCACGCTAATTTACTAATCGTAAGTAAGTAAGTCTGTCTTGTAAGTCTATCTTGAATAGGTTAATGGGATTTCAGATATAGTGTATAAAGCTATACCGTACTATAGCTCTGATTCGTAAGCAAAAGCGTAAATACGTTGCAAATAGATCATTCACGATATGTGAAATAAGAGTTTTGGATTGAGAAGAACTTAACTGTTTTATTATTTTCTTATAATTTTTCTGAAGGGAAATAGAAATATTGATAATCGTTTTCATTTCTATCAGTTTGTTGAATACGATTTTTGTTGCTATATCCATGAATGTGTTACTCAAATGCAGTTCAGTTACCTAAATGCAATACATGTAAAATAGTTTCGCATTTCCAGAATATTATAGTATTATTTAAACTTCCTTTATCAAAGGGCAGTGACCGGAATAAATTGCGCTGGAAATAGTCTACATTGTCGCAGTTAAGCTTCTGAATATAGCACATAATAACAAAGTATCCGTGGGGGTATGAATTTTATAGAAACGGTTCTTTTATATTTTGCATCTCTAATTAATTTCAGCGACATACACATAGGTAGTGCGATAATTTTGATAATAATGATGTCATCTATATTTCGTTTACAGGAAGGAATGAACGAAGGCCAATGGCATAGAGTTCTTGGCTGTTAGTTTCACCTGAACCAGCGTAATTATCGATTTTCTTCTTGATGCCATTATAGTAATACGTCTAAATAATTCAAAACCTCAACAAATGGCATAAAAAAGCTCTTTTAATCTGCTATTCCATTCCATAATAAAACTGGGTCTTCTGGCATATTCACATTTTCAAATCTCTAAAACATCTTCATATCCAAAATAATTCAAAACCTTACACAATTGCGCCACTTTTTCTCATTACCCGAATCCCTACCCTACCTGTCAAATAGCGGAGTTCTATTGTAATTGAAACCGTGAAAAAGGCGAAAATGCAAATTGTCATGTTTTTAATTTTCGCAGAAAAGCAAGGCAGTGATCTCGAAAATCTCTCACACGTAGCCCGATGAGAAAAAGCACATTATCGTCATTTTCGCCATTATTATTCCCATTTGTCACTTCAAATCGAGACTTCTCCCTAGGTCCTGTGTTATAACTTAATATATTGTAATATTTCCGTCATTGATTATCCATAATTAATGGAATTCATTTGAAGAAAATATACAAACGAATGATGAGTAATAGCCGCTGTACGCAATGTGTGGTTAGTTTTGTGATACAGGATACAAGACATAGTTTAAAAAGTTTGCAATGCAGTGTAGAGCAAATTTCGAGCTGCGTACATTTCCATTTTCATCATTGATTTTTCGTAGTTAATGGAACTATTTGTCTACGTTGTACGTAATGTGGGCGTACGAGCACGTGGTATGAAGCGTGCTCACGACAGTTACGTATAGTTAACGGAAAATTAATCGGCTTAAACGACTACGCATTACAGATAAAAATTGTTACCTCTTTTATTCTAATGAATCATTAATTCTCAGTAATTGAAAAAATAATGTGAAATGCAAAGGTATGAGTGCAGCGCATATATATATATAATTATAAAATTTTGAGCACACGAGATTTATACCGTGACTGAATTGTTATGATGGTAGTAGTGTGATGTGATTATTTTACAATGAAAACGGCGAGAGTTCCGCATGATTGTTGCACAATTTTAGTTAGCAGTTAGTTTGTGTTCACATATTTCGATATACCTCTTTATACTTTATTAAAGGTATACTATACAAAATTTATTGAAGTCTTCATTAATTAGAAGTATAAGAAGGTATTACAATACTTTATCAACATATTTCAATTTCTGGGATCCGTGTAGGCACATTTCTTAGATTCAATTTATATTGATAAAGAATTAAAAAATTACATTGGATGCATGATTTCCGTTTCATTTACAACCGCCCATGTGTTCAATACAACAAGGGCTACTCAGCTATTTTGTGCATTGTGTGATTAAAAATCAAAGGATGCACATTCTACTAAACTAGTAGAAAAATGCATTTAGCAAACTCGATGCCACTCATGACTTTACGTATTTACGTACGCTAGCTAGCGGATTACGTGATTGATAATCTGATGAGGGCTTCCCTACTCTTAAAAATAAAATTCTTATGTTTTATTGGCTGAGGATAGTCCGCAGTTCGCAAGAGATATCGATTAACGAATTTCTACAAGAGCGCAAACGTCGATAAAGTCAAGGAGTTAAATTCCCCGTGACTACTGGCAGCGGGAGCCAGCATCGGCAGAAACAAAAGAAAAACTACTAAATAACGACTATTGATCGATTTTAATTAAACGCTCACTGGAATATCGATGGTACAATGCATGTACTTTCAATGCAAGTCCTTGTACTTTGATGATTTTCGAGAAAACATGATGTAATTCCATTGCGATGAATACAAGCTAGGCCAAGAGGGAGCCGGGATATTTTCAACCCGTCAAATAGTGATAATTCGGATGGCTCGTTGTGCTGTATGTTACAAATACAATGGAATCTCGGTTTTGTCATTAATTGAAAAAACAGATTAAGACTTCCGATAACAGATTTCCGACAAAATTAAGAGAGTCGAGGTTCCACTGTTCCACAAGTCTGTTTACTTCGTTTATGTAATGGCGAATTTATTAGGGAAATGACGATAGATAGATAAAAACTAACGTAATTCCAGGCAACTTAAGAAAATCATTTAGAAATCGCCAACATTTCGTCAAAAGTTGCCAAAAATTCAAACTCCATCATCAAAATTAAACGAAAATTTAATATTATTTGCCAAGATGAAACGAAATTGATACGAAAATATCGTTTTAAACTCGTTCGAACTTACAGCACAGCACCACTGAAAAGAAAAAGCAGTTTGACGGAAAGTAATGTATGGATATCTGTATGACCTAATGATAATTAATACTGGAACTTCATACTATTGTATTTATCATATAGGTCAGTGACGTACGATAATGTCAATGAAATGTCCTTCCGCTATTATGAGCAATTTGAGTTGTGTACTACACTGTGTTCCATTCAACTTTAACCATGATTTTGAGGATATTAGAAAATTGAAAAAAAAAGGAGATTGTTGACAGGGAAATTTTTTACCGCAGACAAGTTGATCGAAAATGTTCTTTATACTGCAAAATGATTTGAAATTTTCTGACAAAGGGTTATGTACAACGGTATGATGCTTTTAGACATTATGAAGGTCGTTGGTTCTGTAGCAGATACAGAGGGACAGGTTGCTTAATGCGGTCCCAAAAAGAAATTTTTACGACGATGGAACCTGTCGCGTGTCAAGACGATGATAGGCAAGTCATAATTTTACTTTGAGAGATTGTTTTAGCGATCGATTAATGGGACAGGGAACATAATCCTTGAGGGACTTATTAATTAAAGTTTATATATAAATCTAGACGCGTATTATTACCACGGCAGAAAGAAAAACACGACGAAAAAATAAAAACGCGATATGTGGTTAATTCTCCTTGCAGAAATGAAACAAACACAATGTGCTTATGATGAAATATGTTATTTTTTTAATCTGGTAAAAAGGTTGGGAAGTGGAGAAAAGGAAGCTACTCATTCCGTGATTACAAAGTTGCGCATTGCAGTGGAGGCATTCTAATTATTTAGGAACCAGTTCTTTCATACTTCACATCTCTGAATTTTTTGTACAAGGAATTGATCAATAAAACATGCAACTGATATTTACGCAGGATAAGAGAAAACTTTAATTTTAAAACAGTAGGACATTATGGTCTAACGACGTATTTAGTAAGTCAAATCTTTAGAGAATTTTGTAAATTGAAACCGATGAGAAGTAAATTAGGTCTCGGTGTTACAGTTGAACCCGATAGAAAATTCAACTTGGTGAGAATAAAATACCATTTTGGACATACTATACTGTACGTTGGAAAAACGAGATATAAACTCTACTTGAAGGGGGGGGATTATATGCATGGAAATTCAATAATTTTATTTTCTATCGATTGTATAAACTTTCCTTCAAAGTTCCCGTCTCGCCGAAACCATGTTTCCCTCAGCAAATGCGATTAAGGATGAACGTAGGAAGCACAATTATAATGATACGATACAGCGAATGGGCCGAGAGATAAACAAATACATATGGTTCGAATGGCACATGCTACGATGTAGTATATAAACAGAAGGTTCTGGAAACCATTAAAGCAAGTTAACCACAGTTATTAGCAACGCAATCATCATCATAAATTATTAAAAAGCGTTCCCGATTTCGGATTAGCTTGCTCGGTCTAAGTTTCAAACATGGAAAATGTAACAGATGTTGTAACATGAAAACGCCGTAACGCCTTTATTCATAAATGTAAGGAAAATGTAGAACTCGATCATCTTGGCTAGAGATATGACACGATGACAAGAAAACTGTGTAATACAGATACCATGGTTGAGTCAGAAGACCAAGCTAAGTCATTATTCGCTCCCAATGACTCGAATCAAAATGGATATGAATCGAATCATTGATGTAATAATAAGATTAAAGTCGAGTCAATTCAGATTCGAGTCTCAAGTGAAGTAGAGTGATTAGGTACCACTAAATGAAGTCAAGGGCACTCATTAAGCCAAAGTCATTATAAGACGGGTACTAGATGCTGATACATTGGTTTCTGATAGAAGATTGAACTTACTTTTCAGTATATTCACGCTATTCTACATTCTTATATGTTTTCAAACGTAAAATAGCATGGTGCACCTATCAAATTCTACTGTTTTGAATATGTTGAAGGATATCTTTTTAATGGTTGAATTCTATTTTTTATTTCAACGATGTGCATTTCTGGCAGTAAAACCTGCACGCTCATATTAAAGAAAAATCCTGTAGAACCAACAGAATCAGTCTTATGTGTTAGCTCCATCTTGCGGAGTAGAACTGGTAGAATATAAAATCAACTTCAGTTAAATGAGGTAATTTACAGCAAACTTTTAGATTTAATAATTAGTTTCAAGTGAGTTTATTCTACACATATCTATTTTCACACACTGTCTAACTGGAATCAAATCAATGAAAAGATACGACAGTAATTATCGACAGATGATAGATTGACATTACGAGCAATAAATTTCTGTTAACATCTGACTGCATCTTTCCACCTGTCTGACTAATAAATCACAGCTTAGGTATTCTAATTAATTATTCTATACTCTTCATTGCTCATATGCTTCTATTAGTAATATAAAACAGACGAAAGATAGAGATCAATATTAGAGAGGACACTTTCGGAAGATGGCGCCATATACTTCTTTTTTTGAAAGGCAAAAGGCACGAGTTGGGATTTGGAAGAGTGGCCTTCGAGGTTCATTATCATCTCGTCAGTGATCATAGGTAATACCATCACACAATCTATCGAATAACATCTATTGAAGTTAAAAATGGGGGACACGGGTTGGCCTATCAGAAAGAAAGAAATATATAGCGCCATCATCCGGGAGTGTTCTTTCTAGAGAAACCGATGGGGAATGGATCAATAGAAAATATCACAGACAATAGAAAAATAAATCAAGCAAGTTTTCCTATTGCTTTTACACTATGTATTTTGCTATGATTCTCATTTTTTTCCTTGTAGTATTCATATTTGAACTTCACAGTAAGCTACTATTCTGGCAGATTACACCTAGTTTGAATGCCTTACGTAAGCGAAATTTAAATGCAACCGGTTCTTGGATAGGTAGAAAAAGGAAATTTGTTGAATGATAATTAACTAATGACATCATAGCGGTTAAACACGTCACAGGTTTATACAATTAAACCTCCCGCAGCGTCGCTAGAAATCAATTAAACGATTTGGCGACCTTCATAAGTGAACGTACTCGAACATGCGGGTGAATAAAATAAAAAACACTTTTGAACTTTTCGGTATATACATAGCTTAGGCGAAAATTTCCCTCGCAGATTTGTGTTTAGTTCCTTCCTGAGTATACTGCTAATGTGAGATTTGGAGATAGCTGTTATACAATAATCTGATATTTCTTTATCTGATTTCAATCAAACCTACATGTAACATTAGAATGAGCGCATCTCTGTTCTGGGATTGCAAAGCAGTCATAGAAATATTTAGGAAATTTCGGACCACAACACCACATCAAGTATTAATAGGAAAACAGAATAAGATAACATAGCATACCTCGCTAAACCACGTATGGTTACATGGTGTTCCTCTGTATTTACATGCAAGAAGATATTCCGATAAATCGTGCCCAGTTCTGTGGTAGAATTCATACATGTTGAAATCTCCGTTCACCCTATATACAATAAAATAGAAAACATGACATACTTGTGCTGGTGTTACCTATGATATGATTTTATCAGTGTGTTTTGTTGCTGTCAAGCAAATTTTGAGCACAGCTAGCGGAACATTTATCCAGCTACCAAAGACTGACTACTATTTTTGAAACCGGGTTGTTTCGAATTTTGAATTCAACGGGCTTTAGAAAGCCGTAGTTTACTTTTCTCCCGCTTTGTTTGATATCCATGACTTACTCAATATATATAACCTATATAGTATATGTGACATTCTAAATTTTAAGAATTTTTTGAAATATCAAATTAAATTATATTATATTAAATTTTAAGTGGATTATATGGACTTACACAAAATCACCAGAAAAATCAGTCAACTGTTCGATTTGAGATTTGGTTAAGAGCAAACGGTCTCGCAAGCTTGGTTCCATGTCGTCAAAATCCGAATAATAGCTTGGTTCGATAGGTGTGTCATTAACATTGAGAAAACCAAGTAATTGACCTGGAAAGAATGTAAAAATAAGCATTGTCACCTTGTTATCAAATGTATTGTAAAGACCAAGACTGTGTGGGATTTTTGAAAACATATGTTCTGTATAAAAAGGATCCCAAATATGAAGGCCCTGAAATTGCTACATTAACTTGTATAAAACTGGGAAGATCAGCGTTATAGAAATCCTAAACAACAGGCATTACAGGTAGCGAACCATTTTCCGGCTTTCACAAAAACCGGAATCATCAGAAAAAGGCTATTTTGTTAGCCTGACTAGTCTGTCAGGTAAATTTGTAGCTGCTTTGCTATTATCTCCGTGGCTTACGCATCCTATATATTTATACAGTATATGGTATTCTATATTTTATTTTAAGGTATTAAAATCAGCCAGTTCATGGAAAAACCCCCATCAGAAATCTTTTCCATATGAATGCGTCGTCCACAACATGTCAGAATGAAAGGTACTTTTTGGTTGACAGGTCATTTGGGAGAAGGGTTATCGATTCCTTTTGAGTATGGAATATAATTAGTGTACGTATTCATTATGCGGCGTCATTCTATGCACCTAATGGAATCATTTTGCCAACAGGAAATATCAGAGCGAAAACAGAATTTTTATCACAGGATTTCAATCAAATTCAGCGATCGGTATTTGGCTCTCGACTGCTTGCAGTCTTAACCCATGTACTACATACAAGATCATATAAATAACATAATATTGAAGATTACTTCGATATAGTAGCAGATAATAATCAGAGACTCTCTATATATATACAGTATTGTTATTGTCTATATACTAATCCACCACTAACAGCTGCCCCGATTTTCAAGGTTTGGCAGTAGCGCTTGTCTGCCTAGTTAGAGTAAACACAGGCGAAGTTCATTAGATGCATGCCAGGTGCGGTACATGTCCTGTGCGCCATTTACAATAACTTTCTCTTAGTCACACAGTCCCTTAGATTGTGAAAAAATTGGAGCATGGAAGCTGCAATTTTAATTTTAATGTAGTGTCATAAAAACAGTGACGAGCTTGGCTTTTATTTTTGAGTTAATATTATGGTCAGGTTTTCTTGAAGATGGAAATCAGAGGTTTGGGCATTGGATATGTTTGAAATAGCCTGCGCTATTTTCCATGAGTACACTTTGGTCATTAAGTATTAAGGTATAAAGGTAGAGATCGTATTACAACATTATATTATTGTATTAGGCAACATTTGAATCGTTAAGGGGAAATCCTCACGATATTTCCTCACACACACATTTGCCTAAAATGGCCGGGGTATAAATTCATTTAGTTTTGCTCAAAGGTCACATATTCAGCGTTTTTGAGTCAAGTCATCCACAACAAAACTAAAGGAACATTTAACTCATACTTCAAAATCATTCAAGCCGTTCTTAGTTTGCCCTGTATATTGGTATTTCATCTCCACTTGAATTAAAGGTCTAAGAACTCACTCCACTCGTGAATAAAAAAAAATCGGATAGTTATTAGGTTACTGTGAGGTAGACGAAGAATAAAAAAAATATTGCAGTGTAGTTTGATGTTAAATGGATAAATTTGGCTTGGTTACTTTTGCGGTTCGTAAACACGAAAATTCGTATATTGAGCGCTCGTAACTCGGAAACTTCTTGATGTATCTATGATATAAATCTATAATACCAGGGCGGAAATTTGTTAATACTGCTACTTCCACTTTCGTGAAAATTTTGACGAAATACATTCCAGCTAACTACAAACGTTACGGTTTCTGAATTCTTAGTGTACGTGATTCAGGAGTGTAGCAATGATTGTCCGATTCCATTTTTACAAGTATATATTTACAGTACTCTCTTTCAAATACATTATTTTCCATGTTTTCGTATTACTTTTCGAACGTTAAAATGTTAGTTTGAAAAGGAGTGCTAGGAAGAACAAGGCAGTGTTTTGAAATGAATAAAAATCGCATTATATTTCAAATAATGCCATGCCCTGCTGTTTGTATATTGTTGTAAGGCGTGGATTTGAGAATAGTTGGAAAGTTACAGTGGAATCAGAAGTGGAAAATTCACTATCGATTCCCTAAGCGCATTTACATGTACCCGAGATTGAAAGTCAATACTAGCAAGGATTGGACGTTAAAGGACAACGGCACGAGACTCGATGGCTGCTTGCTCCCGCGCCAAACGGAGAGAATAATGAATACCAATTCAATTCAAACGATGGTAATTTTATCAGGGTCATTTGAACTTAGCAAAGGATGAATTTAATTAAGTTGAAATTTTACCGATTAGCCCTAGGATGTGAATGGACATTGACACGGACTTGACAAGGCCCTAAGACACTCAGTTCTTGAATGGGGATAAATTTAGTCAATGAGGAAAGGGGTTTTATATGAAGACGATGGCGTATCGACATTAAAAATAATAAATAATAGAGTGAATTGGCACCCGGGCACATCAGGGGAATGAAATGTCGAACAATCAGGCCAATTATCGATTGTTGACTGGATGATTATGGTAATTATAAATACCACCTTGTTTGGGGTCAGAAAAATCGGAATTCTTCTCGGCTAATCTTCCTGAATCTAAGATGCACTCACCTACGTGGTACATGTCATTCTTGGTAATTTTCGTGAATCTGAATTCGTTCAGGTTGCATATGGTAACGGCTGGATAGCTGAGATTTCCGGCGGCGACTTCATCCAGTCTCGTTACGTGAGGAAAATCAAGATAGTAGGTCACACGATTTGAGCTCTGGAAACAAAAAATATAACTTGTAATTTAATACAGTTCGGAACAAGATTTTCAAAACTTATTATATCACATCAAATTCCCGAACATATTTGCCTGACAGGCATGAAAATTGGCATGTAACTGGGGAACATAAATTTCACCAGGATTTTTCGAATCTCAAAATTCAAATTTTGCATCTAGCGCCCAGGGCTAAGAGCCCTTCATCCACCACCATCCGCCAATCCACCACCTAACTTTACCATAAGATCAGCTCAAAAATACAAATTAATTTCGTTTCTCTTCTAATTAACAAATTGAGGCAATGCACGAAAATTACAATTGCCCAGTCTCAATTTCATTGTTAATTGTATGATGTGCTCAAAGTCAATTTCACTAGCCTTCCCTATATGAAGCTCCGAGACCATGTGCCATACCTCGTCACGCCACCACCCACTCCTCGATTACATACCAAACTTCCTTTTTTTCTCAATCTGTGCTTTCGAAATAGATTCAGATTCTTGTAGATTTTAGGATTTCGAAGCCATTGGATGTTTATGGGATAATATCTCTTGGGATTGGTCAGGTTACAATATGAACATATGTAAGGAAGCGGAATACTAGGTACTTTCAGAGCATGAATCCACTCAGAAAATGAAGAAAGGAACCGTACAAGCAAAAAAAATGTAAAACCCTTGATTAACTATCAAAACGAATTCTGATTTATTCATGTAATAAAGCAGAACACTTCTTAGAAACTCGACATAATAATTCCTGACAGACAAGATTTCATGTTATTGGATTAAGGAAAAAAATCAATATTCCAAACAATACTATATATTACATATATATCTCTTTCAGTGTATTAAAGATTTGCGGGGGCGGGAATTCCAGCACAGAGTTTCGGAAAAGCCGAATTAGTTTACTCAATAAAACTACTCGCTACTGAGCTTCCAAACAAACTCGGATTTCAAAGGACTTGTCTATACTGAGAACAGTTTTATTTCCGGCACTTTCAGTAGCTCCTGTGTCTATACAGATTTCAAGTTATTCCCCCTGCAAAGTAAATCAGGCGCTGGAGCAGAGGTAGGAGGAAGTCCCATGTATAATTTAGTTGAATGGATATACTAAGGAAGGACGCCTAAATATTCCCTGGGCAAATTATTCCATTTCTTTCATTCTTCATTGCATAAAATTCCAAATATCTTGAATTTCGATAAGTCTCTCAATTCCACCGTACTCCGATCCATCATTCGGACCGCCGTACAATACATCCCACCCCTAAACCCTCTAACAGACCCTGTGTAGAATAGCCCGGATTCTATGAGTTGAACGAAATAGGGTTTTTATCCACTCAAATGAGACTAATATTGTGTAAAGTAATTTTACTAAAACAAATACAGCACGTTCGGTTGGTCATGAGCGATTTTACTAAGCGAGGAGACATGCTTAATCTATAAATCCGACGAATGAATTATTAATGCTTATTTGAAGAAAATGCTTGTTTATCTACAACGATGATTTTTATCCTTCCTCCAACCTTCATTGCCCTCCCATTACAGAGAGTTAGTAAATGAGGGCAACCGAAATTTGTTATGAACAATTTTTGCAATTATTTTAGGATAATTCGAGTTCTCTGTCAAGGTGGAATCATGAGTCGAAATCATCAAGGGAATAAGGAAACAATCTCCATTGATCACCGAATCTTACGTGATTATGTACGGTTAATTTCATGCTTCATTTCTGGGTGAGGAAAAAGTTGTTGAGTGCATCGTTCTGAGGAAATCACTCCGCAAAGACGTTACCACCAATTAATCAATTCGCCACTGTGTAAGGTCGCCCACCACAATTTGAGGGAACAGGGATTGAGTTCTCGCGGTTCTCGTAGTATGAACGGAAGTTTTCAAAAATGAAAACCAAATGTATATTCGTTTACTCCTGCAATTTATTTATTATAACTCAATTTATTCAAACATGTATACCATATTTTGCAGAGGGAACTATATTGTCCAAGTCGTTTTACGGGGAGTGACTGTATAAGAAAACAATCCCATACTTATTTCGTTCGAAAGAAATATTAAATAATCATAAAAACATCGTGAACTGAAGTGGGTATGGGGTCTCCTTTCTATCGCTTCAAATATGTATACATAATAAATTATACAATTAAGGTTCAAGGCTTGATGTTTTTACTCCTTAAATACCATTGCTCAGTGCAAGTATGGCATCCGTTTTTCTTTGCATTCATCACATTTTTATTCTAGATCATATCATGTTGATTACCCCAAAAGATAAAAATAAAACTTATAAATTGTCACTCGTTCATTTAGGAAACTGATTATATTCTGGTTCACCAAAAATTATTGGAATAAACGATGGAGTCACTTCATTAAAAAGTTTTGGGACCCCTGATACTAAGAGTGGACCCAGCAATGAACTATAAAACTAACAGGCAATCTGATTCGAGCAAGAAACCCATCCATTCAAATCCACTGTACACGTTAATGCATTCACCCTTGGGAACTGAATCAGTACGTTGACACTACAGGGATTTGCATAACCTCATAAACATACTCGTTATCAGTAAATGTCACTCTTTCTGCGACTCACCAGTCGGAAAGCCGAACCATAATTGACTGGGGGATAATCGGAAAAAGAATTTCCGTACTGTAATATGTTTTCCTTTTTGCAAAGATCTGCCGCCATGCTAATGCTTGATAGCGTCCGGGAAACGCATACTTTTGCGCCCCATTATTCCCGTTAGGAAACTAGATTATATAAGGTTTTCTGGTGATTGATGAAAATCTCAGATTGACATTTGAAAATAAATCTAAATGCACGTCAATAGCATAAACTGAAACGGGTAAAGCATCTGAAGCCTATCTTCAAGATAAATTCACTATAATATCTACTTATCCCATAATCTGAACTTCTGGAAATTACAGCTGCACCTGACTTTAACAAAAAGGTATTGCCTGACATTAACTCAAGTACGCCAATGTCGACCACACGGTATGCCTAAGCCTAAGGTAAGAGTGATGAGACCCTTCAACCACTATCCATAAGTTGTCGAACCCTGTACTACGTTACAAGATACATTACGCCAAAATAATGAAAAGATCTAAAAGTCCCACCTGAAATAATAGAAGCGTCAGGCTAGTTAGAAAGGCTACAGTCCAGGTGAATTTTCTTAGCGATGAATGATGCCGTGCAAAGATATGGCTGAACCCGTGGAGAGTCGAGTTCCCAGCAAAAACGTGGATATTGGAAGGCCTGTTGTCATCACTGCTAGTTGTTGATGTATCATCGTCCATAATACGTTCCATTATAATGTAATAACCGGTAGATTGGTGTTCAAACAGTAACTTATCGACAGAGAGATAGAGAGTAATCTATGTCTAACAGTATTTTCAATGCATCTGCAAATAATAATAAAACGATTGAAAAATGAGGCCATCAAAAGTCAATCGTAATGAAAAAACTGCAGTATCTCCTACCTTCCTGCTCTAAGCAATCTTACCCCTACACGTGTCCTGCAATACGTATACGGCAATTGTAGGAATATAGGCAATATATAAGTAAGCTGTATTTACGATACAAATTAGTATATATAGTGCTAATCTCTAATCCTAGTTTTGATCCAGATTGATACACATTATGCACATTGTTTACTCATTTCAATCGGCTATTCTTCGGTGTTATTTAATTAGTTCATGTCAAGAATTGAGTTTTTCGATCCGGTAATCAAATCAGTTTGTATACTACATTGTATTAGAATTACAGGGGATTTGATTATAAATATTTTTATATAACCTTCCTGCGGCGAAGTAGTTAAATATCATTTTCTTTATGTTGAGGTATAGTTGTATTCATTAATTTTTTCATTCTTAAAAACTTACACTTGGAAGTTTACAGACCTCTATATAGAACACCAAATCAAATCAAAGTAAATATAGAATACCGGAAAATTGAATTTGTATTCAATTGTGCCCACTTAACTGGACCGGTCCTGATTGGGTCGATTGGGTTTCGGTTCTCCGTTCAATAGTTTTTTGGAAGTCCTGCCTAAGGATAGAACAAGGGTCATCTGTTTACTCACACAGCCCCTTAACTTAATCTTACTATTGGCTGTTCCCCTTCGCAAACCCTTAACTTATAAAGCTCAGTTATTGTAGTGAACATTAATCCCATGGACATCCCTTGGGGATGGTAAACGGGGCATATGCCGCTGGTAGTTCATCACTTCATCAACGGTTTTATTGCAGTTAAATTGTAATTTGATAATCACATTAAAATTTCTTCATCTGTTTTTATTAAGATTGAAATATAGTTTATTCTCTTGCTACATTTAGTTATAGAATATTCAAATATTCAAATATATAAAATCATTATCCTGATGCCTCAAATTTTGATTCTAATTCAAAATCACATTGCCTAACTATTTACTGTATTGTGTATACGCTAAAACATTTAGTTCTCAGTATATAAATATACGGAGAACCATATAAAGATATTTTTCAGATTTAAATATTATACTAAATATAAGTTTACGCATCTCTCCCATTCCCTCCGCGTAGCCGCCAAGTCGACGAGACCTTCAAGTATTTTCCACTCATCTGATTCCACCGTTAAAATAAGTCAGAATTTGCGTAACGTGCCGTATCAAGAAGAACTCTTAACTAGCACAAATCAGACGCATATGCTACTAACTCGGTCCCACGGGAACGTCGGTATATCGAAAACGTAAATGCTGTTATTTTTGAAAGGCGCATGCTAAAATTTACGGCATCGATTTTCAAGACGGCAACGTGCCTGCGTGCTTGCGTGCAACGGTAACATCTCTATGCGCCATTTTAGTCATCTAGATAAAAAATATCGTTGGCTCTATTCGATTCGCAATCAATATTCGGAATTGACATACAGCATGCTTCCTACAATTCGGATAAGTCTTGAGGAAGGGCTATTATATAATTCGAACGAACGTTCTTATTATTCAAAAGCGAGAATCAGCGTCTATTTACTTGACGGATTTATGACAGCATAAATTAATGGTATACCATATGGTGGCAAATCGACGAATCAATTTCTAATTGGATTTGGAATGAATTGTAACTATTTAAATATTAATAATAATAATAATAATAATAATTGGCATATCGTAACCTATACGAAGAGAGAAATACAATTAAAATATAGTTACAGTTATAATATGGTTAATGTAGCAAGTCTCGTCTAAAAAGATATCTTTAAAAAACCTTACAAACTGTAATATTGTAATATTGTACAGTATTATGGTTCATGATATGAGGTTGCTTCTAGCTCAGCTAATTTTCTATTTTGCACATGAGGAATATTATAATATAATTATAATATATTATATATATATGCTAAATGAAGAATTCATAATTAAAAACACAAATTATATCGGAACTGTATGAAATGAAAGAATACAAAAGATTTTGGGAAATATTTTCGGGCTATATGTAGCGCTAAACCGACCATATTATTTTGCAATTATATCAAATCGAATACATTCGTTTACAGCATTGATGTCCGTACCTATGCTATTATGATCAGTAGTCAATGTAATCAAATATGAGAATTATTATTCTGTTCAATAAGCCAGATTACAATATTCACTTATAACGCCTAGTTTCAGCACATAAATTGTCATTCAGTAAACCTTTACAGTACTCCCTATTCGCTCTACTCGCACTATCTATCATCAACGACTGCAACGTCGTGACCTGATCTTAAGATAAGTAATATTATTCACGAGACATGACATATCATGTTTTTACGGCAATATATTCAAATAATTTAGCAATACATACTGCACTGGTAACTCTACATGATTTTACTAGAAATAAGCAGCTATATATATCCTAGCATTGCTCTTAACAATATTCCTCTTCACAGATCACATGTTGGTAACCAGTAATGCTTTAAGACAACTCAACAAATCTCTCTTTCACCACTGCAAACTGGCTGAGATTAAATCCGTGAGCACTTTCTAATTACGTAAAGTCGAGTCAGATTCTGGCAAAATCGATAAAAACTCGTTAAAAAAGGTAATTCGACTGACTATTGCTTTTTGCTAAGATAAGAATCGCTAAAGGATTTTAACTGAAAATCTTGAGGGATGATGCCGGAAGCTAGTCTGTATGTTCTATATCGTAGGGAAGTATCTGGAAATTCCTAATGCTTTTCGACTTCTATTAAATCTTGTTATAAACAACACGTGAGCGATCGAATGGCGATTTTTATAACAGGAACAGATGGTTGACTCGTAATATTCCTAGCCTACTAGCAGTTATCTGATGGTGAGCTGTTCTAATGGGCGGAAGGCTTGGTGCATTAAGAGTGCGACTTTTACATTATCACAGCGATAAAAATATTAAGTGGGTTAAAAAAGAGAGAACCTGCATGCTAGGACTAAGCTTGGCCTCCCACAAAAGACAACCCCTAAATCCCTGAACATAAATTATTTATGGATATCGAAGAGTGTTCTGCCGGGATTTCTCTCGCTACCAAAACCTATACTTGGCTTTAATTTGGCCTTAAGCAGCAGGATCCCTCTAGCAAGGCTATAATATTCAGTTGCAATCAAAATTATTTGATATTAGTACATAATACGTTACACCATGTAGGCAATACGATAATATTGGCAATACTAATGTTTAAATAGGTAAATTTGCTTAATGGTAGCAATATTTTTAATCCAACTTGGAAATATCACTGGTAAAATTGTTAAGGTCTCCCTAAAGCCTTTCGCTAGAAATGGTCATATGATCATTCAACGATTAACTGGGAAGCTGTAGGAAGTACGATAGGATACTTTTTTTTTAAACACATTTCACCTGTACATTATATTATTATGTAGCCTCTATCTGCATTACAGTCTAATGTTTCGGTAAATATAGGCAATACGGTATTTTTCGTTTTGGGGGAAATTTGGACTTTCATATTTATGGAACCCAATTAGTTCAGAAAATCAAGGATCAAAAGTACAGCAAATTTAATGGAAACATTGGTGCAAGTTAAGCGACCTGGTAAGTTTAAGGAAGGTTAGGTTTGTGGAGTTAACCTTACCTAACCGGATTACGGGCAATATTTTTAAAATATGTGAATATGGTGTGATTCCCACAAAACTTTCAATACATAACACAATGCTCGAATACTTCTCATTATAACCTGTACTGTAATATTGCTATAAAATCAGTCAGAACTGAACAATGCCTTACAGTAACTGTTCCTACCTCAAAGCATACAGATAAACTTCCATCACGTCAAAGACACCTATGTAGGTTCAGGATCGAATAAGCTTGTGCAAGGCCTGCTACGAATGTTTTCAATGTCATTCAATAATACACACCGTCATTGCCGGTCCATATTTCATTTTCCAAATATTATAGGGAGTAGAATTTAATAGACAACTAATTATGGTAATAATTGTAACCAATAGTAGCGAAAAATTATTGATGTGATGATATTATTGTATGGCATGTCTCCCATAACCATACGTCAGTATATCACAGTATACCTTTACCCGTTATCGTGTATTATTATTTATTACCGTTGTCTAAAAAATTCTATTTCCTAGCACATGGTAAGAAACGATTACGATCGCCAATAAAAATGCATTATCACAATATATGTGCTAAAGCTAGAACAGTGCTCGAAAATATTGAAGACAAAATAGCACTGCAGTAATAGATAGAGCAAGTGTAGTATCACTAAATCAGAATTGATAACAAGAATGTACTACCTATGCTGAATGTTCAATCTGACTCTGTGTAGTTCTGGCGTAACATAACTTAACAGCTTTGCTTCTACTTCCTTCACAGTACTGCACAATCCTGATACTTCACGAACTGAGACATCAATTTTGAAACATACCAGCTTACTACCTTGGTGTCTATAAAACGACCTGCTTACTTTTACGGCACGTCGCAGACTATCTCATTTAATAATTACTTTTTCGCTGCGCATCAATTATTGCTTCCATAATTTTTTCCTTTATTATTTCGCGTGGGTAGTGAGTACCATTCTTCAGGATTTTAGGAATATAATTGTACAATTGATAGTCGGATAGTAGCAAGAGCAGCCAATTCTATGGGTCCTGCGCTTTCTGGGGCCCTGTAGTATTACCATTTGAAGTAATAATTTAGTGCATCAGAATATCAGATTAAAATGCTTTGACTGGAAAATTCAAGATATAAATCAGGTATCTTCGCCATTCGAAGTTCTTAATCCTTTCACCTACGACAACAAACATCCGCATCTACCAAGAAGAGAAGCAACTTTTTTTATTTATTCCTAAGCAATTACATAACACCGTGAAAACAGTTAGTCGCAATCATCGCGTTACACAAAAATATTTTGTAAAACATCGCACAGAAAATACCTTGCATCTACACCGTAGTACATCAGTAACACATTGGAACTTCGAAAACACTAACTACTGTATGGCTTGAAAATCAGGAACTAGGAAGTTTTGCTACAGACTACTGGCTCTCAACCAACTAAAATATAAAAAAGAAAGCTATTGCTCTACATAAATACATCTTTGTAGATTGTTAAAACATTCATAAAATCTAGATAAAATCTACAGGTGGTCAAACTATAAAACAATCGAATAATACCATGCCAGGCACTTAAATAATAAACTGAAAAATGGAAGGATTATTCCGTAAACGCTTAGATTATAATAAGGCGGTGTCGGTGACAGTACTAAAACACCCTAAATTATTTTTCAAAATATAAATTCAATGAATGAAATAGGGTTCTGACAACACTCCAAACTTGCTCATATGCCAGAGTGAAGGTACCTTCAAGTGTTTGGTGACTAAAACAAAAAAGGGTAAAACATTTCCGAGCAGATGATATAGCAAAAAAAACGAAGATTGACGTCGTCAGGGGAATACTAAAATGAACATTTCAGTGGTCAGTGTAACCAGGCATCGGAAACTGTCTCGCAAATTTCTCAACTTCTTCCCTCAGCGACAAAATTTGCTTCTGGATATTCGGGTCATTCTCGATAAAAGTTTTATACTCGGCGAGTTTACCTAAAAGATTTAAATATGCAGACTATGAAGATAGGAGGAGCTCGATAGTATGCTTTACTGACTAGTCTAGACCAGTGGTTATCAACCCATTTTCTTCCTTAAATTTATATAAGTTGTGAACTATCAGTCAATAATAAAGTACACAAGTATAAATAATTAAACAACCAAATTTTATACAATACTATTCAAAATTATACATCAACAGGACTGTTCACACGTGAAGATCAATTCTTAAAAGTTAAGATTTTCATTCAAAACTCTTTTTTGATACAACATCTAAGGGAAACTATTTCCTCATCAAATCTGATCATGCACATATGAGATTAATTCCTTTGAAATAAAGTGAAAATGTTGATCATGAGTTCCTTATTTCGTTAAAATCGTAACTGTTATACGCCATATACCAAGAGCAGCAGCAATTGATGCAGTATTGCCTCAGGTGTTATGTTACATCGGGGAAACTCCATGTTAATTCATGGAAGGAATAAATACCTAAGTCATACAATATTTGCACTACTGTACCAACCTGTATATTTTTTCGCCTCAATAGCAATTTCAATGCCACGGTTCAAAAACTCAACCACTTTCACAAAGTCTTCTTCAATGAACTGTCTTGAAGTAAGTGCTGGTGTCCCTAAAATACAGTTTTTCTTGTTATACAGAAATTTTAGATATACAGGTGGAACATCGATTCCCTGCATTGTTTAATCCGGCATGATTTCCCAGCCGGGTAGATATGTTTACATGCACAATATATTTATATATCGCATCAAGATATGATTATGGCTAAGTTCCTATGATAAATTACGCATAGTAAGTCATTGAAATTAAAAATCTTCTTTTATTGTCTTAGAAGATCTAGCAACATCCCTATTCTTGTGCTTTGGGAATTGAATTGAAGCAAGGTGTTCAACCTGTCTTCCATATAATATGTAGGTATTATAATAAATTAATTAGAAAATAGATTCAATTCATTCCAACCAAGTCTCAAGCCGCCGGGTATCATAGCACTTTTGTCTCCAGGAACACTATTTTTGTTAGCAGTGATGTAGGCAACTTCCAAAACCTTCTCTGCTCTTGCACCATCAATTCCCTTCGGTCTTAAATCGACCAATACTAGATGATTGTCAGTACCACCTAATATAGAAATATAGAATAATGATTTAATTGTTGACAGAATTTGCGGTAAAGAAGGAAGTAAATCGTCATTCGTAAATTCAAGACAGATGGTTTAAAACTGTGATCCAAAAAGAATGGTAGCAATGGGAGATGAAGTGGCTTACCCGAGATGAGAGAAAATCCATGTGATTGCAGAGCATTTGCCATGGATTTTGCATTTTTCATCACTTGGATTTGGTATTCTTTAAAGCTCTCTGTCATAGCCTGTTAACAAAACAAATAGGTGATAAATCAAATAATAGGTACCTATTACTACTCAAATAGAAAGAAAAATAGAAAACGTTTATGGAACACTGTGTCATGGCAGACAATAAATGCAGTACATAAATTACCTGCTTTAATGCAACTGCTACTCCTGCAATGGAGTGATTATGAGGTCCACCTTGTAAACTTGGGAAGACTGCAAAATTAATTTTATCTTCCAAATCATACATGGTCTCTCTGCCTTTCTTGTCCACACTACGAACTCCCTTCCTGCAAGAGAAAATTAACTTGTGTTAATCAAGCTAATATATATCTTGAGATCTATGTACATCTTCCATTGCTTTGTTTTTTTAATCACATGAATTCACAGTCTTGATGTGATAAGTGCTGAATTCAGGGAAACAATGCTGTCAGGCAGTACACACTTAACTTAAACCAGGTTCAGCTCAACCATTGCTCAACTAACCACTTAAAATTTTGATGCTGTAAGCAGAAAATTTAAATGCAAGGTTGAGTGGCATTCAAACTTTCGTGAAGCGGAAATGCACGACTGCATTATTTGTGGGGAAAACTGTTATCTTGTTAGAGAGCTGGAAGTGTAACGGAAATGGAAGTGTGACAAACACAATGGTATTTCGAAAATTGAAATTTTGATACAGAACCAATAAAGCTACTGCCTTGTCATGGCTGCACATGGGAACATAAGACTCTCAGAGAGTATTAAATTCAGCCTTACATCGTAGGTGCTAAAATAAGTCGGTTGGATTTGGTACATAAAAGCCATTTTAAAAACATAGGTAAACTTTTGTACTCATTTCAAACTGCAAGGATAGGGTAGTATTGTTTTAACTGAAGATTGCTTCTATAAATAGGTACCTATAAAATATAAGTCCAGCCCTTGGTCCCCGTAAAGTCTTGTGTGTAGTGGTTGTCACTATATCTGAATGATCGAATGGAGATGGCATTTGTCTTGCAGCCACTAAACCACTAATATGAGCCATATCAGACAGCAAATACGCATTGTGTTGATTAGTGATCTTGAAATAAAAAAAGGTGAAAATTTAAACGATTATCATCAATTTACATGCGAGCAGATAAATCAAGAAAATCAGCTACCTTCTTCATACGTTCATAGTCTATAACTCTTGCGTAAGCACTTGCTCCAGCGATTACCATTCGAGGCCTGAAGAGTTTTGCAGTTGCTTCAAGGGCTTCATAGTCGATTAAACCAGTTACAGACTAAGATAAAGATAAGAATGTAACAGTAAGTTGCTATTGTCAACTGTCAAGTATCTTACATTGAGACGATAGGGCATTGATTCAAAGTAGATACTTGTCGCTGAAATTCTTTTCACGTCTGTCATGAATCCATGAGTTAAACTGTGAAAGGAAACAAACTATTTCAAGAGTATAAAGTTCAAGTGTGAAAGAAGTGCAGATTTTTTCCATTGACTTATGCTTGATTGCAAAAGTGTCTCACTAAAAGTCATATTGGAGTATTTGATTGAATTAAGACTTTCAATATAAAGGACATGTTCTAAGTTATTATGTGTGTTTATTTTTACGTAAATAACTCACTGTCCACCGTGTGGCAAATCCAAGCCCATCACCCTATCATGAGGTTTCAGTACTGCAGTGTACACAGCAAAATTTGCAGGAGAACCTTCAAGTAAATGAATTTAGTTAACGTCACAATGAATATGTGCAATATGGAAGATGCTCATATTGATTGGATATAAGGGTAAATGAAATACGGGGATAATCATGAAAATTGAATCATAATAAAATACTAGAAATGTAACCTGAATATGGCTGAACATTAACTCCCCATTCGCTGGGATCAAGTTGAAATGCATCAAGAGCCCTTTGTTGACAAAGTAATTCAATTGTATCAACGTTTTCAGTGCCTCCATAATACCTTCGACCTGCAAGTAACAAATCTATGAATGTTCTCTCTAAGATGCTACCGCAACCATCAGAATATTGCCGCTATTTTTATTTTCAATTTTTTGCACGAGATTGATGAATTAATTGTTAGTTGAACTAAGGAAAGACAACCAAAAAACTCTGCACTTTACCTGGATAGCCTTCAGAATATTTATTGTTCAGGCAAGATCCCATTGCCTCGAGTGCTGATCTTGAACAGAAATTCTAACAGAAAATAGTAAATGTTAAGTAGTAAATTTTTCATTCTATAAACATGAATAATGAAAAAGAAAATACTTCTGAAGCAATCAGTTCGAGTCCACGTATCTGCCTGTCTTTTTCTTTCTCAATGATTGCTTTGATCTCGGGATCATCCTCTTGAAGGGATTCTGTCCCGGTCCAGGAAGAAGGAGCACGAATTGGTTTTTGATAGAGTGCTGAAGATGTAGACAGTGCACGTCTGGTGATGTTACCAGTGACCTGTTATGCAACAATGATAATGATAAATTCTTTTGCCAAGATACAGTATTTCTTCTAGTATTTTTCCCCCGCTCTCTGAGTGTCCCTCCTCCCTAAGTCTGGGGCTAGAGCTCTATGTACAGCCATATCTATGTCCTTGAGTAAAAGTACCATTCTGCGTGTGCAAATTGGCTCGGTAGTGTATACATGGAAATGGTAATTAGCGTAACTTCCAGAGCCTACCATAGCCCATCCGTGACTACAGGTAATAATACAAATCATACGATTTTTTTTCAAAAATTCAGGAGCTCTACTATATATATTCATGTCTTTGGATATGACATGCATCTAGATAATTAAATTCACTCTAATTACACTTTGCTATCCCTCTATCAAGTTCTTGAATATATAAAGGTACAAGTAATATTACTACCTTAAACACTTTTCCAATTCTCAGAGTCCACATACTTGCTACTTGTTGCAATACTTGGCTATTATTAAACCTACAAAATAACAAGGCCAAAGAGTTAACTGAAATGCAAGCGGACGAACTCTTCACCGGAGGGGTAGTTAGTTAACACACAGCTGTCTGTCGTCTGACCACTGTCATTCTGGCACACTGCACAATGCACTTTGACCTTGTTACCTCATATTAGCTTCTACAAATCTATACATTTAACAGCATATGTCATTATTATATATATATATTAAAATACATAAATATATTTACGGAGGATAATAGCTTAATTCACAACAAAGGTTTCGAAATGCTAGTGAAAGGAAATAAAAATAAAGCAGGGGCTACGTCGATTGATTGAACCAAGCGTAACGATGTCAATCATTTCATGCTTCAATAATTTAGCAACGCTTCCGTGCTTTCAAAATAAAAATACTATAGTTTGTGCTATTTATGTATCGAGTTGTGTAGTAAAACAAATACTCCTCTTTATCAATCTCTCCTTAAAATAATACAACATGAATGAACCTACTTGTGAAGTGACAGCTGTATCCACTGACTATCGATAATTTGTTGAGGTCTATTTTCACCTTTCTTACTAGTTCATATTCTGATTCAGTAGCTTGTCTAGGAGCTGGATGTTGAGTAATTCAGTTCAGGAAGTAAATTAAATGGAACTGCGACATACTGATTCGTAATAGCACGTCCAATGAAAGGCACAATTGAAATGCTTGCTAGAAATTTACTAGCTTTCATATCATACCGCAGATTGCTAGAAACCAGATTTTATATTTTACTATATTTTCGAGATCACTGTTACACGACTAGAAAAGCTCTCAGACTTAGTGGAATACATTGAAGAATAAATTTTAATATTGTACATTATACATACAAAAAATATATACCCTTGTTTTATAAGCAAGGAAAATTAAACAGGATGCGTGACATTAAAAGAATTCGAAGATTACTGTGACAAACTAAAAATTAGGGGTTTTAATATTTATACCATTTCCAGTTCACATCCTGGACCCCATGCTAAATATTTTTTAAATCTCTCACATAGGGTGGTGTATTTATTTGCATGTGTTTAACTGGTAAAACAATCCTATTCATACGTTTTATTCGAAAGCTTGCGAGTTAATTTGACATCACCAGGTCCCAGATTAATTTTTACAACTTGAATTTCTTTAGGATAAATCATGAGTACTATTATTATATTACTGTTATTTAGTCTAGTAATTAGTTTATCCCAGGAAGAAACTCTGGACTTCAACCCATATGATGTGCTCGAAGTGTCCATCTCAGCATCTAATCCCGACATCAGGAAGTCATACAAGAAGTTGGCTAAAGAATGGCATCCTGATAAAAATAAGTCTCCAAATGCTCAGGATAAGTTCATAAAAATCCAGCAGGCCTATGAGGTATATTCTTAATTTCATTTTTCCTTTTGTGGTTACCTTTTTTTATTTATTATGTCATGGAAAACCATATGAGTATTGACTATTGGAACGGTTGAAATTGATTATCTTGAAAGAAATAGTACATTCAACCTTATTGCTGTCAATGTCACAATTACAAATGAAAACTTTAGGTATTATCTATTATTATTGTGGGCCAGTTTTATATAGTTCGGTTCAATGCAAGAGCACGAACTGGAGTGTCCTTAATGTTAAGTCCTGACAGTCCGAATAGTTTTGGTATAATGTGGTAAAATTTGAATATGCAATATTATTCATGATAAGTTATATAATGCTAACTTTTTCAGATATTGTCAAACGAAGACAAAAGACAACAGTATGACACTGGCGGTTACTCTGGTGACACAGTTGGTCAATGGCAGCACCAAAGCAGCAATGGATTTCACTTTACTTTTTCGGATTTTAATCAAGATTATTTCAATTCACAAGGTCCGTTCCAATGTTCTAAAAGTTTCCATTGAGATTGTATAATATCAGTGAGTTATGCTTACATAATTATTTGGAAAGCACTTTTAGGATGTTTCTTACTACTAGATTTTCTAATGTATAATTTGTGTTAAGAAAACTAATCAATGAAAAATAAGACTATCTCTCGTTACAGGATCAAGCCATGCTGTATCCACACACGACTTCCATACTCGCGTACTACCAACAAGCCACCTCACACCGCAAGTGTTATATGTGTATTCGACTTTCTGTGGACAGTGCATCATATGGCTCAAGACATCATGGAAAAAAGCTTCCATACAGTTGGAGAAATTAGGTGAAAAAAAGTTCAAAATTTCATTGTTATCAACATTAACCTTCGAAGCATAATAAGAAACGAAATAACACGTCATGTGACTTTTATACAGGTCATTAGCTGGGATTACATTATTTTAAACATAATGGGGTTGCAACTCAATATACTAGTGTGAATTATATATGGTACTTCACACATACATGTCTCAATTCTTGCCAAATATTCATTATTTTCGTTTTTATCTCAATTTCAGGTGTAGGCATAGGAGAAGTTGACATGACCTTTGCATCTCACATTGCACGCAGTTTATCTGTGAGCAAAGTACCCACCATAGTTGGTATATACAAAGAAAGAATTTACTATTTCCATGGACAGATTTCTTATGAAGAATTGAAGTTTTTCGTTAAGTCTTTTCTCCCGAATAATTTTGTTTCAGAGGTAATGCAATTTTACTCTGCCTCTATTTCACGTAATGTGTACATTGTTATGATTTGTATTGCTTCTTTAAACAGGTGACTTCAGCTTCTGCTAACAAATTTTTATCTGACTTTACTGTCGATGACAAGCCACGTGCTGTGTTATTTTCCTCAAAGAGCACACCAACACTTCTGTATACACTATTAGCAGTTAAATATCAACATTATATTAGTAAGTATATCATAGGGGTTGAATAATATTTCACACATCACTACCATATATCAACTTTTTTCAAATATATGGTGATAACACCAGCAATATATAGTGAATGCTATTTGATTGGGACACTTTATAAGTGGATTTCATTGGCCCAAATAAGAAGAGATGTACTCAAATAAAATCTTTATGTGCAAATAATAAGGCTGAAATAAAATTCCTACATCAAGTATTCAATTTCAAAAAAATGCACAGTACTGTACATAATATTTTCTTATTCTATGGTTTATGTTTGGTTGTGGTGGAGAAATTCATTGATAGTTCTTAAAATTATATATCCAAAGTGAACACTTCCCTATATAAGTTTAGTTTCCATTACCATATGAAATTGAATTTTTCCTCTTTTTAGAATTTGGATTTGTCAACCTTAACAACAGAGAGAGTGAAAAATTTGCTCATAATTTCAGCATCAGTTCAGGTGGTCCCACTCTACTTATTTTTAAGGAAGATCTCGACAAGCCATCTGTTGTTCTTGGTGTAAGTATGGCGGAATATATTCGTAACACTCTGAACACAACTTTGGCCTATAGTTATGCATTTTCATGTTCTATGTATCATATTGAGTGTTAAGAATGAAGTGATACTTATGTATCAATCCTCAATGGTCAACTTTGGCATAACCCTGATTTCGTAGTTATTAAATATAAATCAATTTAGCGAAGTAGGTGTATAAACCTATTATGAAGTTTTCCCTTATTTCTTATCAGTTATGTATATTAACATTTGCAGGCATCTGAAATGCCACATGGGGCTGTTAACGACATATTAGATGCGAATAAATATGTTGTTATTCCACGACTTTTATCCGGAAGAGTATTTGATGAAATATGTCCCTCTCCTTATGGCGCCGTGTACAATGTTGTTAAGTAAGTAATTTCTATGAATATGCAATATAGTGAAGGATTTGATAATAATTATAATAACAACATCTTATAATAATTGAGTTCTTACTTTGCATTTTAAGAGTGTGTGCAGTACTTATTTCCGATCCGGAGTATGATGACTACGACGCCGTACTTAATAATTTGAGAATATTGGTACGAGATGCAGAAATCAGTGATAGCAACATGAACGAATGGCTCAAGTTCATGCATGTTCGAGCGAGTAAACAGCCCGGCTTTGCTCGATCTCTTGCATCGAAAGATGTAACACAAACTCAGGTAATTTGCTGGTATGCGATATTCAATGTATGGAAACTGTAAAATATATTAAATTCACTTCCAAGAAGTATGGTGATAAAAATACTTGATATGATGAATATTCACTTTGTTGATCAAGCTCTTCATACTATGGAGAAGAGGACAATCGACTGCTTCCGTGTCATCTTATGCGGTAGATTTTCTCCGTCAACCGTACAAGCGAGCGACCCAAGAATTTCAAATATTTTTACGTACTGCATTGGAAGCTGCACATCTGCAAAAGTTTCATAAAACTATTTCGTTCATACCGCTAACAGATGAACTACGACCAGTAATAATTGATTTGCTCTGTCTGTGTGCAGCTATAGTTTATAGATTCCAGTATTAAACTTCTCTTTTTAGATGTTCTTCCTATATGGACTGCGACTTATAATTGAATCGATCGAGGGAGCATACAATTTCGTTTCTACCATAGACAGCCGTACTTTTATGTTGATTACGAGTCTGCTCGTTGTCTGTGTGCTTTCATTTCTTTCCTACTTCACAGGGTAAGTATTTTAGTTTACTTTTTATATCATGGGATGTTTATTAGTAATTAGTTGGTGGTGGAAAAATTGTCAAGAACGGAGATAAAGCATATTAATGATTGTAAAATAATATTCTTTTATAGTGATGAAAACGAGACTCAAAAATCATCAAGAAATAAAAAAGAGGGCACTGAGCAGTCTGCAAAAAAACAAGATATCCCTAAACCCAAAGAGGAAGTGGCAGAAAAAAAGTAAATTAGTATTTATATAATATATTGAACTATAGTCATTTAATAATATAACGTCTATGTTTTAGATATCCACTTCTCCATGAGTTATCGCCAAGCAATTACGAGTCTTTTATCCTAAGCCAAGCGCGTGGTCACATGACTGCAGTTCTACTTGCTGACAAGCAAACAGAACTCGATCACGGAGTGCAAGAGAAGTTTGCACGAACCATGAAAATACATTCTATGTAAGGTTGCAAGTAATTAATTTTTGTACATGTGCATTATCTGATGTTGAATATCTCCTGGGGCAGATTTCATAGCCAGTGTTGACAGTTAGATATTTACCAATGTACTAATTGTACCTTCAGAAAACCCATAGTAACTGTGACCTACTTGGATATTGAGCAATATGTTTCCTGGTATTTTGAACTTCGTAACAGCTCAACAGCAGAGCCTCCAAATAGTGCTGCAGGTTAGTTGTGAGCTTATGCCTTAATTGCTTTTTCTTCCATTCTACGAACTGAAAGCTTATGCAAATTCGATTATACACCTGAATTTTTAACATACATGCCTAAGGAGGTATTAGTACTAATTTGTAATAACATTTAGAACCACACAGCAGTGAAGATACTTCAACCCTTCATGGCGATACGGAATATGACCACAATCCCTCAATATGGAGACAAAGTGATTTCGTATCTGGGACAGTTCTCATGATAAATGGTTCCAAACATTGGTATTGTATATTTGTGCCACGTGGTGTAAAGTGGGATATGGATGGAGGGGACCAGGGGGCCAGCCTGTCTCCCAAACCCCACGAGTCTCTTATCCAATCTTACGAAGAAGCGCTCTCTAGTTGGATGGACAAACTCATAGGTGGACAAATGCCCAGACTGTATGTTAGGCAATGGCCTGGTTTATATCTTCATCCGTTTGAAAACCAGGAAGATATGGAAGAAGATGATTTTTAAATAAAGTTTGTATAAAAATTCAAAATTTGCAGTTCATTACTGGAGTTCAGGCAGAACTTTAGATTTGATGGACGTGTAGTACCCAATACCCAATCATTGAACTTTCGAGTATGTATTAGTACATGTATTTCTCTTATTGTGATGACTAACAAAAGTGAATCTTGAAGGTAACCGTTATGAAATAAAGTTTTTGTGTTGTATGATATCTTTACCTGTATTGCAGAGAATAAAGAATAACTTTTGTAAATCTATAGTGTTGTATTCTTTATGGATGTCACTTCTGAGCATTTTGCCTTTCCGTGTAGACTGTAGACGATGCAATTTTCGAGAGGCTAAGAGGAATTTTAGCATTAGCAATGCTTCTGAAAATTTTCTGATGCCTTTACCTTGGAATTAGTTATCGTTGTCAAGTAAGGCCTTAAGGATTCGATGATGCCCATAGGCAGATAAACATATTACCAAAAGTTTTTACGTTTTCAAGTTTTTTTATACACTACACGACATATTATATCCGTTGTTACATGTGCATGGGAAATGACATGATATGTACGTTAATCGCATCTCTAGAATTCAATGCTACACCTGACGGTGTATTCCTACCTTGAACAATACAATGTTTATTTGCTTTGTTACGAAAGCTACGAATGAATAGATTGGATCACGCCACTTTCCGCTTCAATTCTAATTCTTTTAAAATATTTACAGGATAAATGTTCCGACCTGGAAGCTGGCAGTCAATGAGGTATTTGCCAGTGTCAGTGTGTTAACAAGGAAGAGAAAATGCTGACACTATCCCCAAAAACGTTACTATGATATGTCTAGACTTAATTTACTTCAAATCAAGACTAAGATATATAATTACTTTGCAAAGGGCGGAATTCAAACGCTAGCAATAAAGGATCGCGTAAAAAGTATGCAATCCCGTCATAGATCGAGCAACAGGATGATTTTTTAATACTGTCCCTTACTGCCATCTCGCGGTAGCTTTATTTGTCTCTTCTCTCGCATACATTCCGAGTGTAACGATATTCAAACAACTAACAACGCTTTTGGTTGTAATCATACGAACATTATTTGTGCTACGGAACATTTCCTGAAAAGAAAAGGCCTTCTAAATTCTGGGAATACTGGGAGAATTACAAGTAAACAACGGCGTATACAACAATTGAAACAATATCGGAAGCTACTTCTTTGCAAACCAATTACCTAGAGATTTAATATCAGTCACGTAAACACGCCTTTAACGTTATTGCGCCATGTTTTACTGGTTCAATCTTTGCTTTGCAAAGACATGGAATTGCAAGGCAATAATTCTTAGATTTGTCAAAACAAGGTTACAGACCAAGGAAAACTGCTGTTTTGAACTACTCTGCACCATGCTGCTATCTCCCGAGATAACTTATTCGTCGATCATCGGAATTAAAACGAAATACTGTAGCACTGAAACAAATTTGCTGCCATACTATATAGTATATACTATGTTGGATGATCGAAGTGCAATATGTATTCTCATTACTGCCGCAGATATCATTCGTCACGTAATGGTAGAAATATGTCAACTGAGACGATCCCCAGGCGGGGAATTCCACAACTACGCAGAAATAGTCTATTATTTGATAATACCTATCCTTTTTTTCTACATCACGAGACATTGATATCCTTAACGCGTCACTGGGTATCATTGTAGCAGCAATCTAGTACTAAAGTTGTTGTGCATATTTACTATAGAGTTTTTGTACAGTAGATTGGTCGATGAAAACAGAATTACCATATGTTGTGAGTGCATTAGTTATAAAGCAAATTTTATAGGAGGGGAAAGAAAAATTGATATAAACGTGTACATATATTCAAACTCTTGAATATATAAGACTCAAACTCATTGCAAGTCTTCAATCCTCATCCCAAACCACTGCAATTTCAATGAATTTTTTTTTCTAGTATTATTTGATCGACCCGAGATGGAACAATAACAAACGTCTCACGCTAGCATTAGGAAAGTGGTACAAGTGTATCGGATCTGGCAATATAGTTCAATGTGAAAGAAACAGTTGTCAAGTCATACATAGGTGTCGCAGGCCAATGCTTGCTAGATATCAGTAAAGGGACATTAAGCGGGATACCCCAGGGTCTAGTGCTGAAGAATTTGGAGCTAGAAAGGGAGCAATTTAGAAAGGGAACAGGCATCCAGGGCCGGATTAAGGCGGGGGCTGATGGGGCTGCAGCCCCAGGCCCACCGAAAAAATAGGCCCACCGATAACTTACTACGAGCAACTGGCAGTTGTAATTTAAAGTTTGTTAAGGTTTGTTTTGTCTAAATCCAGAAAATATGTCAGTTGAATGTGTTCAATGAGTACATACTTTGTGTATATTTTCCGTTTATTTTATTTTAGTTATGGTACATTGAACGGGAAGGAAATATAGGCCTCTGACTACCATATAGCCCCAGGTCCATCAAATCCTTAATCCAGCCCTGCAGGCATCCATAGTGCTTAGACATGAATAGGCTGCCATTGCAAGTAAAGATACTACCAAAAAATTGTAGAGTTCGAAGACTTTGCGGATAGGGAGGACATGTTCCTCAAATAAATGTTCAATTGTGACGAGACTTTTTGGGGATCTTGAGCCGAATATTTCAATAAAAATACTCAAATTTCACTCAAAAGTCGGTATTCGACTCCAAGAGTCCACTGTATATCATTTTTCGTGCAAATTTCTTCGTGTTTGATCTTCCAGTACTTTAACGCGCGAGTAAAAAATTTTTTTTACGAAGTTTACTAAATGCAATAGGCCACAAGATGTTAATATTTTCACTACAGGTGAGGCAACCATTATCATATGGCACATGGAATACTTCGTTCACAATTCTGCTGTTTACATATTTAGAAAAATATATACTGTTTACCGAATTCAGCAAGATTAAAAACGATTACATAAGTTCGTATTCATCGTCTGAAAATATTTGCTTAGCATGCACGACTGATATCTCTCAATAGCAGGAATGGAACATGAAAGGCAACATAAACATTATGACGAATCTCATATCCGGCCATATGAAATCTTGACGGTAATAGCTTCAAACACTTTTAATTTATTGTCATTACCTGTCTTCGTGATACATATATGATATTTTAAGGTCTTTTCACGCAGTTAAATATAGCTCCAGTTAATATGTACTGTTCCAACCGTGACGACTTATATATAATAGATATCAATATTTCTTGTGAAAGGATATGTGCATCAACGTACTTGACTTTATTATTTGTTGCTCATTGTGATATTGTAAACTAATTTCACGACCGCAAATAAGCTCACAAAGAGCATACGTAAATATCGTGACGTCAAACATCATAAAAGCTGATAAGCTTTGGAAATTCTTCCTTATGAAACCGAAATTAGAGTTCATTTATGTTATCAAGATATTATGATAGCAGTTGGGAATATAGAAAAAGGTGATGGATACCTAAAATGTCAATACCCAATATTTAGTTCAGTATTATATTGCATTTTTATTTTTATTGGATTTATGAACTCTCCCTCCTTGGACCTCTTGGGATCAAAGTTTTTTACACATTAGACCCAACCTCTATGAAATCATTCTCAGGTTAAGAAGTGGGTTTTGTCCTACTATAGCCGGCCTTGCATAGCAAAATAGTCTGGCATCGGCTCTGCCTAGTTTTATACATTTTATAGCATAGCTGTATAATTGCAGTAGTCATAACACGTCGACACTCGCAAACTATTTAGCAGCATTTGCCCTTTCAATGCTACGATTACAAACACTACTTTCCCATTTCCAAGAACTACTAGGTGCGCGCAAACAATGATGATACACCAAATCAAACACGGAAGCATATCGCAAAATGTGATAATAAATTCCTGTATTTATTGTGGTCCTCGTTGCTGGTCATGATTATTACTAGTTTTTTCTCAGCACACATTACGTATTTTATTTACACGTTTCAGTTTACCGTCAGAGAAATTAATCAATAACACAGTGAAAGTAAAATTAGCCGCAAATGTATGCTATTAAATACTATACCTACGTTGTATACATAAATATTCAACAGGACCATATACTGGGTAGGTGTCCGAGCAGACATTAATTTATTTTTATAGTACCACGATGATTTTATTTCATTCAATATTGTCCTAGTCTCCAAAATATCCTTGGTCCTCTATTGCAGTGCCTCTATTTTCTATTATCGTCTCTCTATTTTCAGACGGAAAATGAATCTTTGAAGAGACAAAACGCTATTTTGCTAAAAGACTGTCAAAGACTAAAAAACGTAAGTGTATGAAATCTTCTTTCTAACCGTTAATTAAAATATCTATTTTTATGTCATTACATCACGACTAAGTAAAGGAAAGTCGGATTTTCCCCGGCGAGTCAAGTCTATTTAGTCAAGTGCCAGGAGTCGACCTAAGTAGATACAACACTTTACACTAATTTAAACCTCGTCTTCCAAATGTGTTCTCGTCTCTTACTACAGATCATATATCATCAAGAAAACAGTCATCTATTAACTCTACAACAAATGCGCTTGGCCATAGCGGCTCAGGAGAGTCAAATAGAAGCTTCCAAATCGATTTTATCAATTCAATCAAACGATATTCTGTTCGAACCGGGATATTGCAATTTTTTGAGAATGCCTGGTTCTGATGAAGGTGTGCACAAATGTCAAGATACTTATACTAATATATACGAATTTCTCTATTCTAACGTTTGATTTTCTATTTACAGATGTTTACGCTGACATTATCACGACTATAGCCAAACAGGCGACGCAAGACAGGTATATTATAGATGTATGCTATACTGAAGATACTAGATTGATTATATGGTGTAATTTTCTAAGGGAAAGTAAAAATTCGCACAAACCACCACGCTTGCACTGTAAAAATTTCTCAAATAAAATCACAAGGGACTATATTAATAATAATAATGAACCAAGTTTTCAATACGTTTCAGACAAAGCAAAAAAGACAGATTGGCATGTGAGAAGTGTGTCTCAGAGGCAGAAGAAATAGAATTCGTCGAAATGGATAAGCTCGGTAAGAAACTTTTATCACTATTACTTAACATACAAGCGAAAACACAGGGCCTTGCCCGGGTAATTGATGCCTTCCTTCAGGGATGATAACCTTCATCAATTTAAAATACCTTGCTAATTTAAATCTTGTGGTGCTTATTGAAAAAAAAAACGCAATATCGCAGAGAAGGATGTGCATAATTGAAATTATTCGAAACCCAGTCCAGAGCCCACAATCTCGACTCCCTTGTTTCAAGCAGTGCCCGCCTTAGGAGTATACTGTTTGGGCACGGTTTGCAAACCCTTACGACCGGCACTGTTTCAATACAATACAAACAATAGTTTTCGTGTATACTGCATTATCTGCATTAATATGCTATAACATCCCAGAAAGCGTGTAAGTACATTCGAAAGATTTACGACTCTAATTTCCTCCTACAGCTAGTTCGACCGCTCCACAATCGCACGTCCCAGAATTACCGCCTAGGACCAAGCGACCATCTTCCCTCGGTTCAAAATACAGCAAATCGACTGCCGATATATTTTCTGCATCTGGCACTAATGAGAACCGGCTCCCGGTCCTTAAACGACTGCAATGGAGAAAGATTTTGCAAAAATCCTTCTCGAATTCCTCCAACAAATAAGCATACAGTATACAGTATACACCAGTGTTGTAATGACTCAAGTTAATGACTCGACTCGAGTTGCAAACTCTTGTTACTTGACCTGACTCGAGTCTTCAATAATGTATAGAACACCTTTCCAAAATTTCTTATCCTTTTCGCTACTATACAGGGTGTCCATAAAGTCTTAACCGATTTGACAAAGAATTATTACGAAGGCAAGCTATAAAATAAATAGTGTATGTCGAATGTCTCACAAAATGAGAAGGGAATATTGAAGTTTCCTTCAACCACATTTAATACGCTCAAAACATATTTTTACTACATTTAATACGATTTTATACGAATTGATGGACGTGATGGAGGACTTCTAACTCATACTTAATTCTGTGATTTCGATTTAGTTTCAAATTGACCACAAAACACGTCATATTTGCCTTTGCAATCATTTTTTTTTAATTGAAAAAGAACTTTTGGGAACCTGTCTTTACTCTTGAACCGTGGCTCGTTTGCCCATTATGTGTTTCCATTTGTATCAGAACACTTCTAATGGATTACGAATATTCATATATTAATGATATATTAATAATATATTATTCCGTTCACAGTTGCCAATTAGTCTAAATTGCTTGGTTAAATGCAGTTTCTTGTACCGTTGTGTCCTATCATGTTTTAATTAGACTCCGATAAACGTGTGTATTCTGTATAGTAATATTTCTATTATTTTAGTTTACTGTAGACTTACGTAGCAATACTCAATAGTATTGTAGTAGAGTTAGGCTAATGAAATAAGATCTTGACTACATGGAAAATGAACATTTACAGGATTATGAAACGGTATTTCCGTAGAACAAATGTAATTCCAAAAAGTCTCTTTCTTATCAACAAATAATATCCATTGCTTTCACTTATGATACTGCAAAAATTTTAAGTCTCTTTGTTTGACGTGTAGATGTTGAAATATGACAACAAAGTTGCAGTATGCAATAATTTGTCTATGACTGCCTAAAAAGTACACACTTTTGTCCAATTTCATAACAACCGTTTTAAAATATTAGATTCAATTCAATATCAATTCAACTTTTTTTCAAGAGTGACACCTAACGGATGATCAACACTAATATGAAGTATAAGGTGTACTCTGGTCTAGATGTAAATGCTATTGTACTTAAATGTTGAATAAAATGCTTATTGCACAAGATTTCGTCATTAGTCATTAGTCATTAGCAAGACGGTTATTTACATTCCTTTTTACCGTATTTGGAAACCAAACTTGGCATAAAATAGCAACTTTAGGAACCCAGTCACTTGCCTCCAGGCCTGTAAAATTTCACTCAAACATACAGACACGTTATTTGAGATCAGATAGCGAATAGCGAATAAACAGTGTATACAAAATAGTTCGACAAATTACCGCAATGGATTGCAACATTTTACAGAGCAAGAATACGTGTTAACTGGGTTGATTCGTGGCCGGTGCCCCCATTTCCACTCTTAGCAAAGAGTACGAAACCCATCAAATGTAAGCAAAGACAGCTTGTATTTAATAACCGCACGATGGCGGTATACCTTCAAAATCAAGATTTCAATTTGCCTGAGCTATTTCATAGTTTGAGCTTCAGCGAGGTGTTCATTGCTCCGATGAGTGACAAATAGGGCGACTTTTCTATTTACATTGGCATATGGAAAACAGCGATCTGTTTAAGCGAAATCAAACGAATGGTGATGTACGAGTTCCTGATCGACAATTTTCCCACGACAGCGACGAGAAAGTTGAAAGAACTTCTTGTTTAAACTGTATTCGCGGTGTACTGGCCCTCCATATACTTGTTTACGTTTGCCCATCATCACATTTCATGTTACACTTAATCACAGACGTGTTTACCGCAATCCAGAGCACACAGACGGAAGGGATGATCACTTTTTTACTATGCTCAGCAAAATATTGCAAGGTCAACCGAATTACAGCTTGTGTACAGGTCCGTTGGCGTAGTGGAGTGATATATAATATTCAGGAATCACATATTTCACATTGAATTTTGCTCCATCTTTCAAATTAATGGTAATTTAGCAATTCTCTTAGAGTAAGGCCCCACTGTAGGGCAAACGGAGTGTACGCATAGGAATGGCGCAATTGGAAATAGAAATTTAGTAGGCGACCGAGACTAGAAAACAGGACTTGAATCAAATCGACAGTACCATGTTCAATCACTTAATTTTATATTGACTTGACCTTTGAACCAACTTTAGGACTGTACTTGGCGTACATAAGTATATAGATATTTGAAAAAACTTACAGCACTCATATCATAGGCATACTTATATTGGGTGATTGGAAGCTGCATTGAAATGGATAGGGTTATTTTGAATGCCGTATATTGTATATCCATCGTCGTCTAAAATATATCCTGTGAAGGAGGCACTTGATATGTTTCGTAATGTTTTGGCAAAGAGCTATATAGGAAATTTCTGAGTGTGTGTCATGACATTAGGTGAATGGATCGTACAAGTTATTCATTCGGTAGATTGATTGCGTATCGACACTTTCGCTTCAGTCACACCGGCGCCCGAAATGACAATTTTTCGAACATGTTTTTCGTCATCGACCCCTGCTATAGTTTCTTTGTTTATCTTGTGGACTTGTACATATAGTTCAGTAAGTAATTTACAGATGTTAATATAGTGCTTGTTTAGAATCTATATAAATACAGTATATGCCCTCGTTTTATGCTGGCACTCCGTCTTTTTTGTCAACACAAATGTAAGGTTGAGTCCTCTTTGCTTTTGTACTTTATCCGGCCTTAGAAAAGGGTATGTTGGCACTACGTAGTTATTTGCGGTAAGCCGAAAAAAGAATTGAAATTTATACGAGATTAAACTTAATAAACAGAGACATTACTATTAACTCTAACAGTAGCACCTATGTGGTAATATAACGACCGTCTGCCTAATATTGACAACCATATACAGTATAGCAAAATTCTCTATAATTCTACACACTGTACTATGAATTAATCTCAAAAATATGTCGGGTAATTTCAAAATTCGAATTTAATGTGTCCATTTTTTCTGAATATAAAGTAAAGGTAAGTAGGAGACATTGTAAAGAATTTACGGTAGCCAAGCTTGCTAACATTATAATATGGCGTTTCAAGAATCAGTTAGCCTAATGCACTAATAACATGCTGCTGTATTTCATTCCGACAGAAAAGCTATGCCAATGATGTATTGGGCAATTCATTACTCCTAATACCGCTATATCCGTGTTCGTAAGCGCAGAAAATCCTTTAACATGACTTGGGAAGGTTTGGGCTGCCTGTCGGTGTTTACAGAGCGGTCAACGGCAAAGCATCATACAAGCCAAAAAAAACAATAGGTTCAGTGAAGTTTAGGATTCTTTTTGCCGTTTCTGGCATTACTTCTTTTCTATCGTCGAGATTTAAACGTCCGATTAGTTTTAATTATGTTGCTTCACTTGGCGAAAGTTTCTGGTGTAAACACTTAGTGATCTCAACAGGTTTGCTTCTGCCGTTATTTTCGTTGTTGTTGCTTGGCTAACGTAACACGCTGACGAGCGAGAAGTTCTGACATAGCCCTTCCCCGTTACGTTTCATTAGCGCTCTGCCGAGCTTTCCGCTTGCGGTTGGAAATTATGGAAATTTGACTTGTTTTTATTTGATTTCATTTCCCTTTGTTAAGAATTTTGTCGTGTTTTTTTTTTTGCATCGAACGCAGTGATTTTCTCCGGCTAACATGAAAATCAGCTTGGGACAAATTACATATGACACGGCTTGTGGAGTTCGGCAACCCCCTAGTACACCTCGAAATTTCACAGTAGTTATCCTTACCCCTATGCTTACTAACATTAAATGATTTATCTTCGCATTAAGAACAGGAACTTTGAGTTAATAACAGACTATACTAACTGTTAAATAATTTTGACAGAAAAATAGTGCATCACATATGGACATGGTATCATTCATTTTTTACATCCTTATAGAAATTATAAATTGATTTGCAAGGAGAGCATGTCGTGTATCCACGGACTGCCGATTTCGTATGACCAAGTATTACTGGAAACGAGCTGAGCGGCTATATTGTTTTTCATTACAATATATTGCTGCACGACATTGTGATAACTATACAGATTTCTAATATGTTCTAGTCGACTGATCTAGTTGGAAGATAGTACCAGGTGAGGAAGTCGCGTGTCTCGATATTCGATATGGATTAGAGATCCAAACAATTTACACTAAACACAATCAGACTGAAGTGAGCCACAACGATCGTTTCGTAAAGGACAGCGGAAAGAAATGAAGGGGAATCGTACGAGAGAGGTTGCGGAAATTGATCTATCACTTGCAAGGGGTGAGAACGCATTACAACAGGTCAAATGAAGAACTAAAGAGTGAAGTAAGAGGATACTTCAGTCAATTAGGACGAGGATTAAAAAAACACATTGATCAAGTTGAAGGAATGGATTGAAGAGAAACCCATTTTGGTATATGGCGAATTCTCTAATTTTAAAGCGAAAATCCTTAAATAAATGGACACTTTCAAAACACATACCGAGAATTTGAACAAGAGAAAACAATGGAACACAATGTGCTCTGAGTTAGTTATTGATTTGACTGATACTCAAATTTAAATTCAACGAGTCAACGTCCTGAATAATAGAAAGTTTTAAAAAACAGGGGTTTTCAGCTCGTTGTAGACCACATAACATTTTACAAGTGAATTTTGACGCCACACATCTGCTTTTGTATTTAAGTTGTAACTAACAAAAATACTATAGCCTTATTTCTTAACGTTGTTTAGAAAATAAGTGATACGGCGATATTATTATTATTGAACCTCCTACTGAAAACAGAGTATTTATTTAATAAATATATTGTAAAACAATTTACAGATTACTGATCAAGCTAATGTAATTGCTCTATTTTACAATAACAATTGTCCGAACGCCCTGCCTAAATCTATACATATCTAGAGTACGACATAACGCTTGGATTTCTCGACCGGTGTAGATTTACTACCACCCCATTAAGTACAGATGGAAGTAATTGTCATAGATCGTAATTCGTAAAGCAATATTTATGTAGCCCTGGTTTTGACTGGGACATAACTAAAATCGTTGGCCATTTTCTGACCGTTCCAGTTGACAAGTGATTGTCGTTAATCTGTTTGCATAAGAGTGTTGTAACAAGAGACGAAAACAAAAGTTTCTCTCGAGGCGGGGACGCACGAATTACTGACCACAGAGCAGCACCAACAACAGAGGTCATTCTTAGGTCAGACTGCGAAAAATGGAACGATATAGCGAGTCGTTTCGGGGGTTAATGTGGGGTAACAGAGAAGGTCATCTGACAGAATGTCCTTGGGATAAATCGAGCGAAACATTCTATTTGAATTGATCACCGGCGAGATTCGTAGAAAAACAATACGACAAAAATACTAGGTTACTTACTATACGTTTGCCTAGTCGAAAATGAGAGAGAGAGAACTATGTGTTGAGTTTAACATGCCACCAACCTGCGAGTTATTTCATTATTGACATGGATTACCGATGAGATTACGCATTTAAGGACCGTAAGACAAACTTAACAAAACGATTTTTTGTCGGGAAGGATATGCGAGTATGGTCATATGAAAACAACGAACATTAGTCAAATTTACCCCACCCACTGGGAAAGTTGAAGAGTCGAAAGGGTAGGCGCCGTTACGGGTAATTACTAATTAATGCGCGGGACACTATGGGGAAGATTAATATATTTTTCAAAACCCATTTGGTTGATTAAAGGTATTAATCAATAGGCTGTATGGATCAGCAGAAGATAGGTCATGCAACAAAGGTCATAGTTCACAATTTCAAACTTATTTTACTCTATTAATGGTACAGTACAATTGACCTCCGTTAAACCGACTTAGAGGGGAGAGTTCACTTTCACGAGTTAATCAATGATAGGGGATAATGGTGTGCATATGTACGACATTGGAAATATGTATATTCACTAAACAACATGACAAGCAGCACAAAACGACAGAAAATAATGTAAATGTCATGTAACTATATAAAATATATATTTTATAAAATCATTTAACATTAGTGGATACTTCCAGAATCGACGCTGATAGCCACTCTCTAACCTAATCCGTTATCCCGCTTAACGGGGATCGACAATAATAGCAAATTTGTATCATCCACTCATCTAATGTAAACGTAATTTAAAGTACGTACGATCACATGACTCGAAATTTGACGTCATAATCACCGGATGAAAAGTCATCTTCGCGATAAGAAAAATGAACTGATAGACAGACAACAGTATAGTATCTACTTTTAATAAAATTTAGTGCATTGTAAACAAAATAGAGGAAAATAAACAACCGAAAATGGATTCACAAATAGTTGGAACGAGTTGATTGACTTGAAACTGTTACAAATATTTGACCGGCCGGAGTTGCAACAAAGGCGCTCGAAATACGTATCACCGGTGAATATATTCACAATTAGTCATGGAACGAGGTTTATTTGCTTAACAAACGCGGAAATACAGAAACCAGGTACGTCACACAGGTACAATGCTGATATATTACAGTTCTTACTTCTCATGACCACGCGAACATGATGGTTGCATAAACCGCAAACAAGTTACCAACGCGATGCCGAGCGGGCGACGAGCACATGCTGGTTATCAGGATTACTTAAACCAATATTTCTTGTACTACACCTCCGAAAAAAAAAATTCGTGTGACGTATATCGCCCATGCCAAAATTAGTTTCTAAATTGCGTAATACCAAAACAGAAGGGTCATTGTAAGAGGGAATAAAGGGAGATAGAATGTCGAGAACATGTTGTCGCTTCCAGTGTTGGGTCCTGCGGAAATTAATCGGCGCCCAGTTTGAATCTTACATATCTTGAATATCCACTAAGTCACTACAATAATCAAATCTGATATTATGATACACGGAAACAAATACACTGAAAAACGTCATTCCGCGGTGCAAATATTACTAGAGCAATTGGTAGATAATGAAGCAAGAAAGTAAATGGCATGACAATCGCACTCTATCGACTACATCTATAATGCCAAGCCTATTTTTTGTATCTAGAGGTACCGGCCCGACGAACATTGCCCAAATGCCCGAATTACCGGTCCGCCCCTGTATGATAATTATGATAAAATTGTCTGGAAAGTGTTCATGCCTCTTTATAACCGTCACGTTCCCTATATGGGTCATTATTCTCCTTCCAAATAAAATAAAAAATCAACGCATTTCCAGCAAAGCAAAACATACCAACTCTCAATAACACTAATTACAGTCCTGCTACTGAAATTAATTTTATATTCATCTACTCCTGTATGTATAGGATTTGTGAATGAATCAACTATTACTTGAGCGATGTATACCACGATATTCATGGCATTTGTTTACTTATATTATTCGACATTTGCAAAGTTAGAACACTCTGGAACCACCAATATCTCCATATCGTAAAATATGCGCTAATAATACCGAAGCGTATTAAAGTAATTGACACGGAATTGCTCAATCCATACGGTCTATTTGTTTCTGTGATTGGGTAAACAGTGTAGGCGAGGAGACTTTGGAATGAAAAATATTTTTGCAATGTTATACAGGTGTTGCTTGATTTATGCTGGTATTATAGTTCTCTCTCTGAGAATGTTGCAGATGTCGAAATCAGAAACTCATCAGGAGGGAGGAGGGTTACAGTACAGCCTTATACACTGTCTCGGCTAATCAATATTAAAATTGAGTTATTTATATAACATATAACATACGCAGTAAAAATAAAACATGAACGATACATGTAGTGATGGGATTCAATTATATTGGGAAATGATTCTATCGATTCCAAATTAATAATTTATTTTCATAATTTCGGCAAAAACGGCTGTGTTATAAATAAATATCTCGCTGGATAACGTAATTTATGTGATTATATTTTACAGCGCGGCCACACATTGCAAATTGGAATGTTTGAATGGTCTTTAATGGCATGAACAATATACCCTTATATTTATGGTCCATCAGATTTATACTTTTCCAAACACTTGGACGTGCATATATATAGGTTATCACACGTGCAAATACACGTTAATCAATATTTTTTTTATGATTTGTTTACCCACTGTTACTACGAAATATCGCAGGTCGGATCCACAATATGGTATCTCATGATTCCACGGAAAAATAAATAAATACAGAATATAACAACAAAATAAAAATATTAAATTTGCTAGGGTCGGGAGCATGCCATCCGTTTGCTGGACCATCTCCAACAAATGCGAATACCCCGCTAACAAAGTAATAGGCGCTGGCAAGTATTTGGCTTTTTAACAAGTGACAACATTGCTAAATTACGCTGGAAAAATTACAGATGATCTATTTTAACTCTAACGCAACATAAACATGCCAAGGTAAAAATATCAATCAGAAATGGGCACCGCACAAATGTTGTAATTGCAAGTCGAAACATTGCAAGAGACCAACGACAAAAAAAATTGAAAAACTACCGCATTCCCCACTAAGTCAGTACTGGTACTCCATTGTTGTCTAACACAAACTCGATAATTGATTAATCCCGGTGTAATGCCATTAATCATCGTCTTAGTAGACGGCTACATACCGCTAACGGTTACAGAAACACGAATGAATCTGTTTGGGTGGGCCTCTTGTACGTGTAATAAAAACCATAGAGTGCAAAGGGCAAAATTGTATTGTTGTTACCTGTATGCTACATCGATAGTCGGTGGGTAATTAGAATTACTGTGACATGCCATTCTGGGTGGCTCACCAATATCAGCAGCAAGACAACTGATTACATTGGGGCATCGAGGCGCCTTGGGTTTTCTATTTTAATCTGTAGCAAATAACGTATGGACTCGAAATTGACACAGCTCGCCATAAACTAGACTGCACCACGAAATGTTATCTTCTGAAGTGTGTACACTAATCGTCATAATCTCTTGTAAAACGAGTAATAGATAAGTCGATAAGGAAATACTATATTGCTACTACCAAGTTACCACTCGCTACCGACTCCCCCGGAGAGATGATAGCTGGCGGCAAATAGAAGTTCTTTAAAATAACAATTGAAGCGGCAACCATGAGAAGGAAAGGCCAACATATGATCATTATTCTAGCTAAGCTAGCTTTTCATTTTCATTTCCTTCGTGAAACAATATTATGCAAATATTACCCCATTGGGCAAGGGTAAATCAATGGGGGGGGGGGTATCTAACTATGTAAAGTGAGCAACATTCTATTTACTGACCCGGTACAGCTGTAGTGTAACTATACCTTGTTAGAAATTATAACATATATTTTCAATTACAATTTGGCACCGTGAATGAGCCATAAGCTAAAAGCTAAGCTCGGCATTACGCAATTGGTTGATGTCATCAACGTGGCATTAGCGCAAGGAAATTCAAAGGTAAATAAAAACATGTCGAGTTGTTTATTAGATTAAACACACGCAGTACCTGATCCGCACATGCCGCTTCGTCTCCTTTGTCGATTGTCGTTCCTGTTCCATCCATTTATTATCCACTGTTTGCCAACCTACCAACCTGTCGCAAAACTATGTTCAGAGCAAACAACGTTCTGTGTTGGCTTACTAACAAATGATACATCGTACGAATGAAGCCTTTCAGACAGCTCAAGAGGAAAATGATAATTTGGATACGTGTTCCTTTTCTTGTCGCACAATTAGTGATGAGCAAAATTTGCTATTAACAGGAAACGGTTAGCACACATATAATCAGTGATTACTATTACTATTATTTCGTGTGTTTTGGATCATTTTTGCGCACTTTGTGTGAACAAGGAGCCGGTAGTGGATCTAGAGTGAACGCTAGACCTCCACCGGTGAGATTAATCAATGTTTTAAGCATGAATTTGCTTGTCCCACGATCATAATAACACCTGAATATTTCTAATTTATATTCTTGTTCGGACAGAAGACACTTAGGCACAGAATGCATCAGTAAAAAAATCCCTGAGAATTTTACATAAAATGTGAGCAAAATTTTAAACATGTTCTAGGTTGTGGAGAATTGTGATTCTGGTACCTGACAGAATAATACTTATTTAACCAACCTTACTTAGGTACCTAAGCGAAGAGGTGATTGAAATTTAAAATAAATGACTTAACATTTTTAACTTTCAAATTAAATGAATAAAAATTAAATAATTTAGCTGTTTAATCTTTTTACTCAATAATCGGTATTTTATGTACTTTTCATTTTTATATTGATTTATCCATACAGAAATATTCACATATACGCTATTTTATACATTCAAATTAATTTTATGTTTATGTATGGGGCAAGACCCAAAGCCCATTTCAGTCGGTTACTGCTCACGAATGAAAAAAGGGTAAGGTTTAAAAACTTTGATAGTTTTTTTTTCCCGAATTGCGACTTCAAAGACCTTTGTCTCTAGTTAGGTAAACCTGTCGAGTAACTAAGGATAAATTTCGAATGTCTTAAAACAATATTCCTGCAAAAAAATCAATAAATAATCTACTATTTTTACTGTTGTTATTTTAAATACGATATATACATGAACACGAAAAACGAAACAACAGCGATGCAGAAAAAGAATAACGAAATTCAAGGTACGGTTGCTATTACAAAGATGATGTCAAAGATCCTAGGCCATCGTTGCTGCTCTAGCGATTTCATACAATGTACATGTAGCGAAAGACAATTGTCGAACGGAAAGGACAAAACTATTCATCGAGGAAGGCAGTGGCAATTTTTAAGTTAGGATTTAAATAAAATAAACGGACTGCAATATTGATGCATGAATTTAATTCTTTATTGGCCTAATTTAAAATAATAAGCAGAAAAGTCATACGAGGTTTAACCCGCTAAAACGCGAGTTAAATTATTTAGCGTATAAGCGAAATTTATGATTTACATTTTGCTGGATATGGAGTACCAGTTAAAATAGCCTACAGAATACGTAATAGCAGTGTTGATTGTTGGTATTGATCTAACATTAATTTCAAATGTGTTTATAGTATACAGCCATTGCTTATATCCAGGTTAATCCATCATCTGTGACCGTGAAAGGTACAAAATTTGCAACACTGTATGTATCAGAACATGTAATTGTTGTGTGAATTAGTTTCACAAATTTTGTTGCAAATATTGCAGTTTAAATGCCAATTGAATCAATTCTTGAATGAAATGCAGTGCATTGTATGAAACCGGAGCAGCAGCACGCATAATTTTAGTTCAGAATTAATAAATACATTCCCTAGAACTTGAATAAAAACAGGAAATATAGGTTTGTAACAACTCTAATAAAATTCTCTTATTTGTTTATTGTCTAACCGAAAGCATATAACCAACACACAAAGAATTAATTGTACGAAAAAGACTATTTACAGGCACAAAAGTCACACATTCAACCAATGTGAATTCATTCTTCACTGATAAAAATTACGTATCGAAGAGTCTCTTCACAGGCGAAAAGATTTCGAACAGAATGCGTCGCAATTAGAATCTCCGAAAGGATACTATTTAAGCTAGAAAGGAATAGTATTAAACTTGACTTTTTTCAGTAAACGAAATGACAAACGTATATAAAAAGTATGTGATAGTAGTAATAATATATAAAAAGGGTAATGGAACATTTAGTAACGATAACGTGAAGGTAAACGGCAAATTTAAAAGCACATTCGTGATAGGATTCAAAAAGGATTCAAGATAGAATTCAAGAAATTAACGAAAGTTCGAAATAAACTTGACGCCTTTTACAACCATCACGGTCTGACTAATTCATAAGTCATTTTGTTAGCACCATCAAGCTGCCTTAATGAAATTACGGATACAACCCTCAAGCGGCAGTTGAAATACTGTCAGCCAATTCAGAACAAATGCTTAGCCAGGTATACTGTATTATGTTTAATATCACTCTCACATCACTAATAATCGGAACTATCACAACACCCTTGACGATAACTCTTTATAGGTGATATCAATTTGGAAAGAAGACCTAGCACAAGTCAGAGACACCGTCGATTACCATCAGTGATTGTTCAACCACATGATTACATCCACTAATCCACCTTGTTTTCCATCCGCCATCATGCTAAACCCGATTCGTTTTTCACGTAAGTAGGTCTTGAGTACGGATGATGATGGTGTTGTGTATTGCGATAAAGGCGCGTGGGCCCGCAAGCAGAATTGGACGCCGGATAAAGGGACCCACTATCGTGATATCCCGTTGTAGCTACAAGTCCTCTATAGCCCGATGTATCTATCATAGGCTGATCTATAAAGCTGGCTGCCGAATGAAAATTGGCACTGGACGAGGGCATCACCGTACCATCACTCTGTTGACGACCGGGAATAGTTAGTGAATAACTTTGGTAATTGCTCGAAGCATCGGTCGAATTGATTAGCGGGATCGTACTGGCTTGCAACGCGTATCCATTCGGGTAGGCCATCCGAGGTAATCCTACATTATTGGAATACATTGCTAGATGTCCCGCAGTGGCATGTGAAGGACTGTACCGATCTGAATCTGGTGAACATCTAAGACCATTGGAAGAATGAGTCGACACGTTACTTACGGCTCCCGAGGGCGAAGTTCCCAAATTGGCGGTGGTGTGATCGTCTTCCACCGGAGGAGAACAGCTCGATCTCCCGCCGAGGGTTTGATCGAGGCCCGATGAAGCAAGTACCGAATTATTTCCAAGTCCTTCGCCACTGGACAAGCTACGTTGACTTTGAATGCTTGTGTTATGCTGGTACTGTAAGCTAAGGTTCACCGCATCACCTGCCATGCTGTTGCCGTGGTGATAGTAGTTGAGGGCGCTAGAGGCACTACTGCTCCCGCTCGCGTTATGCAGGGATAACGACGAGGCAGACGATGACGAAATAGGCGAAGTTTCTTTCGTATTTGCTTGCAACGATGGCTGTTGGAATCCGTTGTGCACGGGCGAATCTACGGCAGAAATTTCTCGCTTTCCGTTCGCTTGTTTTTTGCCTTTACCTTGACCTTTGGGCTTTCTTTTTCTGGTCTGAATGCTGTCTTTCTTCATAGTAGGGGGTCTTGCTACCTTTAAAATAGGAAAAGTATGAAATCAAACGTACTGAGATAAACCATTTTACCCGTAATAGTCGAGTGTTCTTTCGTAGACATGCCTAAATGCCATGCGATAAAAAAATACTTCTTTTGAATCTGATTCACTGTAGTGGTTATCATTTTCCTTACTATTTCATCACATTAATGGGCCCGAGGTCCATGGTAAAGGAGAAAAAAATCGAGGGAAAGAAATATTTAGGGTACGGCCCTCTAGCCCCCATCTGCCTTCCAGGGCTTTCAGGGACTCCGTGCAAGTGCATTGAGAGAAGACAAACAATCAAACCGACGAACTGAAAGGCTTACCAGGGCTAGAAGAAAAGGACTCTATGCTAGTCTTTAATATAGTATGAACTATTCTTACTCCATGCAATTTCTGATACAAGCCGCATGCATTGCAGACAGGACTCCCATCCGGACTCCGGCGCCAAAGTGTGGTTACGGTTGTTCTGCAGTTTGTGCATACCTGACGTCTACAAGAGGTCTGAAATAATAAATTATCAAATAAAATGTTGTAAAATTGTGAAAAACCATTGAATCTCAATTTTTTTCCCCTCCACGGGATGGTTAGGATTCAATAAATATCAAAAACCTCCAATTTGAGAATGTAAAATCCTACCAATTTCCCTTTATTCTTCAGTGGCGTAGGTCTAACTTGTCCGCCACCTCGGTAAAGTCCACATGCGTTGCATAGGTAATGACCAGTACCGTCTCGTCGCCACAATGGAGTTGCTACTGATCCACAATTAACGCATTCACGATTGTCTGTAAAAAATGTTGCGAAGGTTAACATTGATTTTCAGAAAATTCATTAGGAAATATTAATAATAATTCAGTACTATAACAATGAAATAATTAACTGCCTTATCGCTCTGATAAAAAAAAAGATACAAAGGTATGGTCTGGCCTATTTATAGATGTATTAGGTTTAGTTTATGCATATGGTTTAGTTTTTATTAATTGTTTAATTTTCCTATATTAAATGTTCGTTACAAACACGAGATGAGAATGTCACCTACTCAATTTGACTTGGTTGGATAATAACATGTAACAATGCATAAGGTTATCAAAGAAACTAAGATTTATCAAAATGAATGCATTCATTTCCTGGTATATTTATATAAATATTACATGCATTTCACAATCATTTGTGGATTCATTTTGAGCAAAATCATCGACCTATCTTGACCTCCAAAGCCCATATATATTGAATCGGTAGTTGTTATTGAACAACACTAATACATTCGATTTTACGTTTGATGATTTTTTGGATCGCTTATTCTTAAACGTAATAAAACTAAAAAAAAGGTTTAAAATGGAAGATAGTATGGAAATTTACCAAAGATCAGTTTTATTAAAATTTGATTGCATCAAATGACGAACAAAATTCGTTGATCTAGTGGAAACAATATCTAACTGTCGTAGTTTGACATCCGTGATAACGGTCGCGAGGGCGTGTATTTGAAATTGTGCTCCATTTATGAGATCGATTATTATCGTAATTCACAAGGAATTGAAATAGCACAAAATCAACAATTAATACTTGTGGTAAATGAGTTGCAGCACCGACTCCAATAAAATTGTTCAACAAAACCGTCTGTATCGACAAATTCACACGGGACGACGGATGTATAAATTACAATAAATAAGATTACGGAACTGCGACTCTGGTATATTAAGAATGTTCAAATACTGCAAAAAAAAGAGTTAATTTATTTGCCTACATTCATGTAACTGTAAATGGAACAAAGTAATGTTATGATATGTTATGTCAAAAGGCAGTTCTAGTGTAATCTTAGCCAGAGTTAAATATTTAGGTAATGCTTTCCCAGATGAATATTTTTAACGTTTGAACTTTTGAAATGCGATGCTGTAAAAACTATACGCAAGAAAATTTTACTGAAATTATCTCAAGGTCCAATATTTGTGAAGTGTAGATAAATATATTGGAATTCTGAACGCAGTTATAACTTTGCTACAACGCTTCTAACGAGATACTACTGACACGCTGTAGTATTTTCAGTAAACTTTACTTGGCTTGCCAGTGCTAATTGATTGAAAATTTCAACACGTTCATCATTCATCAACCAGTAATAACAATGATCTTTATTTACCGTAACGTTACTAACCCAAATCCATACTTATGAATGGGATATACATCATTTGATTGGATTCGAATATATATATTGTAGGCGAAGCAAATCCGAGAAAAATTATATATAAAAGTCAGAATCGTATCGTATACCCTGTATATAAACATGCCAAGGTTTTTGACATGCTGTGTTGATTGGTTTTATGTGGGAAAGACTTTTTTGAAAACTATTGAGAACCACAAAAATATCAACACGGAAACAACCTGTTAATTTTTAACTCCCGAAACCTGGTATAATAACAAACGCTTTGCAGACTTAAGGTAAGTTTGACCAAAACCAGTATGTTACTTTTCCGTAGGTTTTATTTACAGTGCAAATCCAGCAACGCAACATCCGAAACGTCCTGAAGGAGTATTTGGAAGATCGTAAAGAAAATTACTTGTTTGGCAAAACTTCGATCTTAGATTATGTACCGAGTATATAAGAGTATACTCGGATCTTGATTATGAAGTTAAATTAGAGACAAAAATGAATAAGTGACTATAAGTTGATTCAATATATATACGATATATATATATATATTAGCTAGCGGTATAATATATGAAAGCCATATTCTGATTCCCGAATCGGGCACACTGTATCTCGATTTTGCTTAACAAATTTCGCAGTCTACTGATATGCAAAGAATTCGATCTCTCAGACTTAATCGATTTGATTTGACCAGATTTGACAATTTTTTTAATTTGCAGCATTGCATTATTAGAAATGGGCATTTAAGGTGTGTTCATGGGCGTGTTCATGGGCATGCAAGCTTACTCGAAGGAGGACGGTAAACAAAATACAAGCAAACGCTCACACAGATGGCTTTCTCGAAACCGATATGGGAGAGAGCAGGATGAATGAAGATTGGGTAACAATGGAATTTCTGAATTTGTCGGGTAATTTCGTGTATTATAATATCAGATGCAATTACCGGGTTGCCCTAGTGAAAAATGCAATAAAATAACGATTTGACAGTTTCTGACCGCGCACCAAGCCACTCAATAACCAGGCTTTTCCAACACAGCTGTGAAGCTGTTACTTGCCACTCAAGCGAACAACAAGAATATTGAAAAGGAAATTCTTTTTTTTTTTTAAATATTCTTGACTATTGTCCTTCCCCGATTATTTTAGCCTAAGAAGTGACATTCACGAGAAACCGCGGATAACCAAACCTGCTGACACTGCAAGAAATTATAGAAATTTTAATTTATGCAATTCATACCATATGATACAGGCCTGCGGATAACCGATTCAGGCGCTATATATGTAAAGAAAATGCATCACCTTGTACTGGTTCCGGACAAATGCAACGTGTTTATGCAACGCTAAACTAAATGGACCATTTAATACGCTAATTACGAACTATTAACCAAAGAAGACTCTCGTAAGACTACAATAAGTACAATTACTATCATCGCAAATGCTCGCAAACTGAGCACATGCTTGTATTGTTGAATCTAGTGCCGCATACACTTGAGCATGAGTAAGAGGTTAATTTAGGAACAAAAATCCAAATCAATTTATTTTTTATCAGTGACTTGGCTAGTAGAGTTATAAATTTTGGAATAATTATTAGGTAAAAAAAATAAGCTCATAGTCAAGAATGAAAGATAATTTAACACAACGCCATACTTCCCCGTGTACCTTCAGCAATTTCAAAATGGCGGAACATTGTGTCCGCGAGTGTCTTATCCTTTATGAGCGGCATGTTGAATTCACTGAAAACGTGCACACATTTTTTGCATTATTTATTTTGGCTTTTATTTTTTTTGGAATTTAGGCTTTTCATAACAGCGAAAATGCAACGTGCGTCACAGTTCTTTATCTTCATTGAAATTTGTGTTTTTGTTATTGGCTACCGCAATAAAACCACAAATCAAGGTTATGTAACATTTATTTGATGGATAACGTTTAATAACAGAACGAACATAAGTATGTAATTTATATTCAGTTTGCAACAGATTTAAAATTTATGTGAGATTCGATACTACTAATTAAATGTTGACGGATTATGGAGTCCATTATATGGTACTGACTGCACAGGTTATTCATTTTTTAATAGCTAATCGTGAGATCTGCCACTCGGACATCATCATCCAGCCTCAAATCTAAATTGCAGTATCAAATGCACTAAATTTACCTATTTAACTCAACCCCTTTATTTCGCGATGAAATTTTATGAACGTTCATGGAAAGAGAAATTACTATTACTATAGAGTACTTTATATTATTCTTTTCCGCATGTAAAATATTTGTTTCCAACAAACATCTGATAGAATTGATGACCCAATTAAGTGTATTTTTGCCACACTTTGTTTACTAATTTCAGCACGCGTTTGGTCATATTTTATGTCAGTTATCGTTCAATTTGAGAAAGGGATTCTGCCATAGAATTTATTTTAGGTGACAATCCAATTACGATTGGGAGTCCGGAAGACTGATAATGAACGGAGAGAAGTGACATGCGTTTCGATCAAACTCAGCCAAAAGTCTACATTGTTGTGGAGCTAGGATAAGTTAAATTTGAACCTCATCAAGTAAGGAGTTTTTGTAACTGTCAAATATAGTTCATCTTTCTGATATGCGCAGCTGGTTTGGCACGGGACTTGTGTTAACAATTGACAGGTATAGTCCAGCTCAACCAAATCAATACAATAAACTTTAGTGGATAACGAGCAAATTCTAGCAGCAAAGGAATTTTTCGAGATAGCATTCAGTCGGTTTTAAGTGATAGTGATTTTATGCGCACAAAATCATGGTTAAATAAAGAATTTTTCTATCGAATTTTTTTTTTCAGATATTTGAATTATAATAAAGTGAGCAGAATTTTATATAATGCATACAATACAATGTAATTTTGGGAGAAAAAAATATATAATTCAACTTGTCTTTTTTTCAGTCGTATTTATAGATTAGATGAATTTTTTCAGCGCCACAGACAATGCTAGGATCACCTTGGCTCTTGGGCATTCACTTTCAGCGGGCATTGACTTTTGAGCAGCGACTTTCACACAGCAAAATCGCGTATATGAAGTACCAAGTGAACAATATACATCAGAGCCAATGTGGGAAATAAATCGTAAATTTCAAAATCACAAAACCAAACATCGTGGCAAGAGTATTTTAAGAGATATAAATTATTTGGGAAGATGGGATCCGAGTATTGACACTCTGTTTGCATTTCGAAGCTGTTTAATTGTGATTTATGGCCGCGATTCACAGCACTACGTGAGTATGCGAAAATACCATGATACTATAATGATTCGACATTCATTCAGTAAATGATGCTTATTAAAGATTTTAAAGCGTTAGTTTATACGGTACGCTTTTAAGTTAAGTTTTCTTATGTGCTATCTCGTTATTCTTTTTATTACTCTATTTTTAATATATCGTACCAATGTTAAATTACGTATGTGAGATAGATGGCAATGACAAAAAATTGAAGTGCATTACAGCATTACCATCAAAGTTCATGTGATAGTACAGTAACTGGAATGTAACATATGATATAATATGTATGTTCACAGAGTCATAGCTTCGGGTATTTCCTATGAATGTGATAAAGTAAGTGCTGAATTTCGATTTGGTTAGACCCTCTATATCTCTGAGCTATATTTCTGAGCCGCCGCATATGGTGTGGAGAAATAAGAGAATGAGTGACGGTATTAAAATGGTGTAATGTCACAAGAGCCGCAATAACAGTAAACTCCTCGAGTAATTTGCCCAATCTCGCTGTTTCCAAATGTTTTCCTGGGTTTATCTATGTTTTGAGGAGTCGTATTCGATAATTAACTGCGGAGCGGATTCTTTTCCTAGATAGCCGTTGATATTTAAACAGCGAAAAAAATTTTTCGTTAAATTCGTCGACTCAAAATTGAGTCGCACGGCCAGATAGGACTTTTTGCGGGTTTGCGAACATTGGTTCTTTTCCCAGATAGACGTTTTGTGGTATTAGTGGGCTGAGAAAATTGTAAATTTTAGCAAATGACTTAAAATACACAACAGGCTAATGCATTCGTATAATCTCTAATTTACTCTATCAGTGTCCGACTGAGACTACAAAATAGCAAACATAACACTCGTCAAGGCGTATTGGCATTTGCGAAGCAATGAAAGATCATAAACGTCAAACGAATTAACTGCGCTTTCGGATCAGTTGACAAATACCAAATATTAGTACTGGGCTGTATGACACATTCGCATTTGGAAATTCGCGAGATAGCAAAGTAAACCCCTGATTTAACGGACAATACATCATATAATTCAATATTTTACATTGAATATCCATCAATTAAAATGAGCATATTACATTTAGCCTTAGTGGTTTTGTTTTATAATCAGTAACCGGAATAACGGAATACACGTTGGTCATATACTACTAGACTGTAAAGACTGTTTTTTGTATGTGCGTAGATTTTATTTAGTTCGTTAGATCGGGATCACTACAGTGGAAAATATATGCGTGGTAAGATCTTAATGGTGATTTAATCAATTCGAAAAATATTTGATAAAAAGTTAGTTTGGATAGTCCCAATAATCAGATGTGCTCCGCAGTGTCGATTAAAATATCCGTACGGTACAGTTATTTGACAGTTTGTTTTGAGATTATATTCATTATTAGGTTAGTTATTATTGTTTGAGCCTCGTGCGATATACAATCGATTTACAGCTGAGGTAAGATGATTAAATCTACGAGTTTAATGCCACATTGGTTATTTCCATACATCAATTATAATCATTTTACCATATTTTACAGATATTTAATATTGTAAAACATAATTAAAATCGAATAAAAAAACAAACACATTCTTCTGCTAGATGCAAATAGTTGCATATGTAGGAATATTAGATATTTATTTATAGGATAATCTAACATAATTTTCATTATTATTAACCAAAGATATTTTGCAACGCGGAACAATACTGCTTTTGAGCACCCGTGTCCTCCTCAGAGGCGCGGATCGATATACCGACTGAAGTCCCCTCTCTCCCTCCCTGTTAATAACCCCCCAAAATATCCATAGACTCCGTATATTCGATATGCACATTACTGACTGAACATTGATTACAAAGAAAATTCTTACCTTGATAACCGTATTGCGTCGGCAGATTTGAACCTGTCATTTGCATTCGCATGGCGGCTGCCATCCCGGCTGGATACGCCATGGTATCGTAGCCAGAGCCTGGCTGTCCGGACCACAGTTCGGGAGAAGGTCCGACACAGGACGGATAGGGATTGTGGCTCAACGACGAAATGGTTTCTTGAGACTCCGGAATTTCCGCTATTAGTCCGGCTGTTTGCGTGGCCGGATAAGACAGTGTGTGAGAAAATGGGTTGAGGTGAGCTCCCGACGCACCTCCGTTCGGAGGAATCTGGTAACCGGGATAAAGAGGGTTCCCATAACCCGATTCTCGTTGGTAGTTGACGGCATGAGCCATGCTAGACGGGTACGACAATATACGTCTATTGTCATCAGTTGATTCTGTCATGTATTCTTGAGCATAGCTTAGTGCTGGTGGACCGATATTTTGCAAATGCGTTTCTGTCGGAGCAGATGACACTGACTCTATTGATGAAAAGTTGGACGAAATGTAGCTACGAGATGAAGGGACACCACCACCTCGCAAAGATCCAACATCATAATTGGAAGTCTGGTCGCTGGGAGCGCTACCTGAAAGATTCAAATTGTGGAAGACTTTAATACCCTGTCGCTAGTTTATATTTTAAAGCCATCACAATACTAATACCAGTTTAACTACTGGGTTCCTAATGAAATATTATATTCAAGATGGAAAAGTTTAATATTGATAGAAAAGTAATACAGCGGAAAAAGTGTGGAAAAGCTGATACCAATAAAAAATATACCAAGAAATATACATAATATTTAGGATTATTTAGGCTTCTAATCCAACGTACCAGTACTGCTACCGCCCAAGCTCGTTCTACTCCTATTGATAGTATTTGCACTGCTATTGACGTCGGAGCCTCTATCTTCTTCGACACCAGAATCACCTATGGGACTTCCAGCACATTTTCTCGGACTGGTAAAAGACTGAAGGCATGAAACCGACTTTGGAGAATATTTATTGGCTGCTATGCGAGCGTCCATTTCGGTGTAATGATCGTGCATAGCACCGTCCGAGTTGGCGGTCACATATGTTCGTTGATCCCATTGAGCTTTGTCGTGCGCTGAAGGCGAATTTCCTGCATGTTCAGCCATTTGACGTGGAAGATCGGTGTTACTCATTCTATGAATTAAATAAAACCAAAGTTCAAGGAAATGCACAATGTGGAACTTGTGATTATTTGAATGAAATATATTTTGAGTATTCTACATATATACGTATTCTTACTGAAATTCTTCTAAAGTCAAGAAGAATGGTAAGAGGAGTAAAAATGGACTTATTTCTATATTGTATGTGGTTTACTTAATATTAGGGGTTCGGGGTGATAACGGTTCGAGTTAAAAAAGGGTTAGGGTCAAAATGTCGTTTCCGTATCATTTTTAGCTAATTTGAATTTAAATTTTTACCCTAGGCCCAACCTTTACCCCAATCCTAACTTCTCAACATAGTACACATAATACGGTATGACCAAAATATCTGTTATTTTTAATTTTGACTAGTCCTGCAGAGTGACGGAATATAATCCATATGATTATTATCATATAATTACAACTACGTTTTTGGTCATATCGAAAGCATAAAATACTCCATCAAGCCTATCTGGGAAAATGGCATAAATCTGCCCATGCAATCGAAAACAGTTTCAAAATGATATGAATTATATTATTACAGAAATCCACTTTTTCTAACCTTTTAAAAATGATTATGCTGGAGGTCGATGTAAATATAAAGTAAATGTATTGCGCTTGAGAGATATTACTAGGCCTGCTGATATATGATAGTGATTCTATAGTAGATTTTGTATGAGATTGTTTAATAGATTACAAAAAACATTCTTTCTTGAATAAACGAAGCAGCCAGTGTTACTAATTAGTAATGTAGGTAGCCCATAGTCCTTTCCTATACGTTCTTATTGTAGTCAAATCTTTCTATAACCATAAATTTGGAACATGCAAGTAAGTAATATTGTCCAACTGTAATTAACAGTAAATACATAGTTATCTACATTTGCAGTACAGATATTTGTTCTTCAACTTGAATGGTAATACGAAAAGCGTAAGTTCAGATGCACTGTACATCTCTTTTACACCCATACAATTCAAATACCCAATTACCCAATTTCAACAATCGAACATCGGTTCATCTTTTTAAAGCTATAACAATTTTTACCTGCTCGTAATGAAGTCTTTGTGAGTTTGCGGACTAGCTGTTCGATCGCTCAAATTTTCACAGCTCTCGGTAGGAGTACCAGAACCAGCAGCGTCACCCGTATTTGTCTGCAGTGTTGAATAGTTAGATTCCGAGATCTCCGCTTGCACTCTTTCAGGATGGTAAACGTGTACATACGGCTGATGAGAAGAATATGGGTGAGCGGTAAAAGGAAGGACCCCAGTCGGGGGCTGCATCGTGTTGGCCGACATGGGCATCGATTGATTGCTTACAATCGAATAAAATTAACCAAACTTATCCGAACTTAAATAAAAGAAAACTGTAACAGAAATAAAAGTTAGTTCAGGTCATTGACAATTCATAGTAAAAAACAACGCATTATTCAATACCTCGGCGATTGTTGAAAAACTACCAACATAAAGCCCTACTTATTCGGGAAAGGCGAAGAAATGCCCGACCCTTAATTACAAAATGGCGTGATCATTTGAGAGCGAATATGAACATAGTACAATTTGTTAGGAGCAAAATAGCATTCCGTAATTTAGTTTAAATAAAAAACTGTCAATTCTACATTAAAATCTTTATTCTGCTCAAGCAAATAGAATTTAATTATTTTGTGATGGCAATGAACATACATCACGAAAAAATGTTGACTAAAAACGTAAAATCAAAACCCGAAAACATAAAAATAGAATTTCCGCGCGATTTCAATTTTTTGGCTGAGGTAACAATTTTTATTGAACAATTATGTCTAATTATGGCATAGTTTACCATATGTTGGCGAAAGTTTATTTTGCATCGTTCGCTTTGCTTGTTTTTAATCAAAGACTTTATTGCGAACTTTTATCGGCTGTGCAGCGTCACAAAGAAACGTTATCAGTATCGGCGTTTGGAGTAGATATAATTTACAAACTGATATCGGTTTGTAAAATAAACGTGAGGTACTTTTTCTTGGTCACATGATAATACATGTGTGTGGATGAATGTTTACTGGCTGTACAACAGAGAAAGTGGTCTCTCTAATGATTGGTATTTCCATCGAATTCATTCCCCGTTATAATTATTGTTGATTTTCAAACGTTCAGTAATTTCGATACTAAATAAATTATTTGCCAACCTTACATTGTTTGATATAACGCAAATTTGAGAAGGTGTCCCTCTAGTTAGTTAAGCTTTTTGATCACGATTTCAGAGAAAAGACACGAAATGGGTTTCACTTACGTGTTATGACAAATTATAATTTATTGTACATTCTGTAACTGTTAAGAGGGGGTCTGTTCGAATTACTTTTCGTCAAAACTAGAGAAAATAATTTCGGCTATATGCCAAAATCATTCCTCTAATGTGGTCGTTACTCCGAGCCTCTATCAAATTCATTTTTGAAAAAAGTGGACTCAAAAAATGCATTGGTTACTATATATAACGCCACGTTTCTCTCAACACTTACAGTAAGTGTCATTTCCATAACTTAATCTCCGTGGTATAGGCTGTACCTTAAATACATCTTCCAAACTTCTGAGCGTACTATGGATGGATGTCACCTAATAGCTGCTAAGTCTCGACTAAGTCTTGGTCCGTTACATTTGTAAAAACTAATCATTATTTTAATTAAGTACAACTTTCTATGTTAGATGATTTCACACACAGTACTTTCGCCAACTTTCGATTCGGCATTGCTATCAAAATTGCTGCATCCAGAGCGTTGTCCGACCATGTAAGTGGAGACTGGCACTTTTTCTATAGCTGTCAGACTACCTTGAAAATTCCTCGTACTGCAACTACCTGCCTTGCTGTTCTGGCGACTGTCCAGCAAGGTTTAAATGATATCTGACTGGTGAATCGCTACATGTTATTTAGTAAGGCATTAACTCGTAAGTGGAATGACAAACACACTGCTCGAGATTTAGCAGAAGGAAAAAATGAGTTGGGAATAGATAAGTGACGTAACATCACTCTGGCGCGACCAAACGGTGACGCAAATACAAAACAGAATGACGTGCTGTGATAAAACAGTCAACAAGTTCTGCTGGAGTGAAAGTATACGGTATGTAATGTACAGAGTAGTAGGAACCTTATCTCAAGAATTTCTAAATTTGATTTACTGCGGAGTTAGACCTCAATCCATCCATTCCATATATGAGAGAAAAAGTGTGAATAGCATCATTTCTATACCTTACTATACAAACTATACCAATCGTATTAACAATGTATTGTGTAGAAAGATGTATGACATTGTTATCTAGTCATATATATCTTACTCTAATTAGAGGTAGTTCCATATTAAAGGTGAGAAACGTAAATGATTTATTTAAACGATTTAAAGATAATATTTCGTGGAATGGAATGAAAGATAAACTTATTTTTACAGTGGTGTTTATATTCGATTACTACTGTGACCACCCAGTACCTGTAGCCCCATAAACCATCGATACAATAGTAGGCTTGCCCCCTTATCTATATCCACCGTAAGACTGAAAAATTACAAGAGTTTGTGTGGGTTTGCAGCCAAGGCGCCAGGCCGCAAATCCGGGTTTATCGAAGTGGCAACTTCGAAATTAAATAGTAGGCCATTGTAAAGTATTAGTTAAATATAGTCGTCTGTGCTTCACACTATTATAGTTAAGTAATACAGCAATAACTAAAGGCTAGCTAAGCACACAAATCATAATTAAAACAGCTAGCTAGTCTGTAACTAGTCTGTATTTTAACCAATAAATTTAATTTAGATATATAAATAAGGAATAGGAGAATTTATCTGCATCCTTAGTCTTAAAATAGGCTGTTTTGATATGATATATAATAGCTTTCTAATCATGGGTAGCAATGTTAAAATATTTTCAATGGGCAAGTTGTTTTGTCATAGGACCATAACCTTGACAAACTAATCACCCAATCCACATATGATAAAAAATACCTGGCCAAATATAATGTTGAGGGTCCGTGACCCATAGTGCTATTTGGCCCCTACATACATTTTAACAAAACCTTAGTTGAGCACCATTCCAAGTACTACTGTATTTCTTACACCTGAAGTCAATTAACAGCCAAGTGCAATAAAGCAAAATGGCGCCTAAAGTCGTTTTGGTAATAAGTATCCGCTCTGCAGTTTGAATCCATAGTACGTACTATAATCGCACGAATTACACCTAAAACAAACTTCATGAGATCGCAACAATGACTACACCATATCCAACGACTTATTCCAAATTAATGCTGTACTAACAAATAATAAAGTGAACTACGAACATCGAGCAATACCGGACGTAAATGGGAAGCAGTAAAACTAGCGGTGTTATCGGCATATTTGTTGTTGCATAAAGAAGGTTAATCTGAGGAGCAATTAGCGCGAATAGGAATATTGGGGCAACCTTGATTGAACGGTTCTAGGATGTTTACGGTTATTTAATTAGTGCTGTTAGCAATTAAAGTATTTACTGAGGAATTTGCGTCGCTCAGCTTTGGACATTGAAGTCAACAAAGGTTCCAGGTATCTACGAAAAGTAAACTAAAAGATTCGGTATCCTTCAAATGAGAAAACATAGCAGCCTACATAATGCGAACAATACAACAATAGCAGCTTCAGAAGTAAACCATACACTGTATGTTACCTACCTCCATAACTGTACTGAATAAATACACCTTGCCAATGGGATTGTAATATTTCACGAACCGGTTCTCTAATACTATACGACACAACAGTTTTTTTTTCGACTGAATTGATAAAGATAAGGTATGCAGCTGATAATGCATGGGAAAAGAGAAAAAAAATAATTCTATAACAATTCCTGAAGTGGTTCTGAAAACTTATGCAATTTTAGTAACCGGTTTGCTAACCGGTACTAACCAGTTGAATCCCATTACTGCACCTGGCTATGAACAGCTATAAGTCTTCATTTTGTATCACCAACCAGTTTCGAATAATACGAATTCAAACATAGGGGCATTCAGTTAATGTGAATGGGTATAATGACACTGAGACATGAGGATCGAAATTTGTCAGTAAGAATTTACGTGATTGGTAATTAACGTAAGTAATCAAGGTAACTATTGAAAACCAGAAAGAAATTCAAATATATCTGTAAGTTTGAATGTGTTTCTAGTAATAGCATATATGTCCTGCTATCAGTTGATATCTTATTATTCGTTGTTCAAAGTTATACACTATATTTCTCACTTATATATAGTACAATATTATTCATCCAATATTCAACATGGGGAATGATTGCGTTATCCTTTGCTGAGTTACATTGACAATTCAATTGTATGATTTCAAAATCAGTGACCAAGAATGGTGGATGAGATAAGAACCTCCTATTGCAAATACAGGTAAAATCTGATTACTGGCCGATTTCAATTACATTTCATTTAACGTGACTGCGCTAAGACTCAAAATTAGCCTCCACACCACTGGCAGAGACAAAAAAACTAATTTCACCTTATCCACATCCCACAGCATTGGCATATTTATGGGTCAAAGTTATCTTGACCTGAATTGTGTCAAAGTATAAGATATTTTCAATGTCGTACAAATACAATTAATAGAATTGTTTAATGAGTGCATCAAAAGCCTCCTCCATATATAATATATATATATTATTATATGAATAAAATATATGGCGTATGTACTTATATGTCGATATTAAGTAAGAGAACTAGTCAAACTGGCGATATGATTAGTCAACTATATACGGTATATATCAGTGATAAATATCATTGTCACCCCACATCGTTACGCTTTACTAGCATATAGCCCTGATGGGACATGAGGAAAATGGCAGCTACGGAAAATCTCGACCGCGTTATCTCTCCTCGTTCGACCTGCCGTCTCTTGCAGTATTTACGTAAACCAACGAGACCCGATGTTTGTTCGACTTTTCCGATCCGATTACGGACAGCGTTTGCGAGGTCACTGTATAGGGAGGATGGGAAAATGGACAGCATTTATTGTATTAACCCGATTTTAATGGATCTCTGGCGACTGGGCAAACACATGAAACGCAAGAAATTAATTAAATAATGATGTTGCGTCGAAGAAGAAAAATGGACGCAAAGTGTCTGACTATCTGACCCTTTCCACTGGGTGCGATATATATGGATCCCTCGAATTGGCGCCAGTGGGGCAGAGACTGACTAGACATGCCAGAGTACAATTTTGAGCACAAATTACTGTAAACTCTCATCAAGTCGTAATGCTCGGTGCTCCAGGCCTTCTTACGATTTTAAATGGGACTTATGATGTAAAATGTACGACTTACAAAGAATACGACTCCCCAACCTTAAATCGTGACATCTCGTTTTATATTCTCACTTAAATGTTACGGTTAAGGGAACAATAGCACTAACGAGCACTGCTAGAGATGAGTGACAGTTGTTGTGGGTGGCACAGATAACGATTGAAGGGGGGCACAGGACTTGCAAGATGCTGTAGAGTTGTTCCATGGCACTTGTGCTCTAAGTTACACAAGTATTATACACTAACTAACAATACTAGCGATTTAACTAGTACTAGCAATTTAAACTGGACTCTATTCACTAATTCGGGCAAATTACGACTTGCCAAATACCGACTTGGCACGGGTTCACTGTTATTTATTTAGTTGCGTTGTATCATGAAAATTTGGGTTTAAATTGATACTGGATCTGATATAGGTAAATATATATATTTATAGAATAATATATAGCTGATGCCATGTAACCAAGTCAAATTTTTGTCAATAAGCAAAAATAACAATCAACCATAAATCAAAAAAGTAATCACTCTGTTAAAAGAAATAAAATAATGAAATTATCCAACTTTATCAAAGCATACAGTAGGGCCTACTTAACGTCGTGGATGGGTTATAAAAACGTATGACTCTTAGTGAAACAACGTTCAAATAAAAGCAATTTGACGTGCAGTGACGTGAGTTAGACAGTGCATGTTTTTTAGCGCTCACTATAGCAGGGATAAATCAAGAAATATATTTTGCAAGACAAATATTGAAATAAGCGAGTCTAAACGCCACTAAACTCAAAAAATCATGATGCCGATGTACAGCGTTGTTTATTGTGTTATACATTAGTTTGAATATCGCACTCTTCACGTATTTTGATTTTTTCCATTGTCCATTTTTATTCTCATTAATCAAACGACTTCGTTCGAGGACCCAGTGTATTAATAATAAGAAAGCTAAGCAAAACAGTAGCAACTATCTATCATCAACAGCCAAGTCTCAATATACCCAATATATTTTTAAACCTCTCCAAATATAACTTGCTGATACAATAGAGAAGAAACACTGCCCTACGCCACATGACTATGAATTTCATCTAGGAACTGGTGGTATCTGCTGGTTTACCTAAAGGTTTTTGTTCAATTAATGAACAGTGCTTTCAGCGTTGCAAAATATAATTCTCTGCTCGTCTGTCAATCATACCTAAAGCACATATACTTATCGTCGAAAACGCGCTGGGGAGGGGGCGGTGAGCCGAACCATCTTTCGTACATATAGTATTAAAAAAACAGAGGAACATAACAGCAACTATTGAAGTCGATACATCAGCAGTTAAATAAGAGTTAATGATTTACGACAATAAACACTTGAAAACCTGAACAGTGACCGGCTTACATAAACGTTGTCAAAATACTCTTGAGCTAAGATCTGAACAGTGTTACTATACTATATAGTAACTATAGATAGTATGGTTACTGATGGCTTAGCATAATAATCAATTGGTAAACTCATTATGTTAGGGGGAGAGGTGACCAGACTTTTAAGTCCATTGTCGACTTTAAAGGAGAAAACATGTCGGCTTAACCGACTTGAAATTTGAGGTATCAGAATATTGAATTGAATATTATTTCTATGTTCAAGCTATTTGATTTTTTTTTAATTAATAATTACAAGACCCAGGACTATTTTGGTAGGAGGAAAATGTAACGGATGAATATATAATCATCACACCCCATGAATATGTAGTCATCACATCGATCCACACAACAAAATAATGCGGTTATCAATCTAAGGAATTTGAAAGGAAGCATTCAGCCACCAATCCAATATAGGTCATTTAACGTTAACCAATATTCCATTACTGTATTCGAATCTATTTTTTCGATTAATAAATCTTGCGCCATACGTGCTTTCGTACTAATTTAGTCTCCGATACTATTTGCAGTAGAGCTGTCTGTCAAAACTTCCGCGTATTAAATTGGATCCGTAAACAGAGAGCATCAATGAAAAAAGGAAACACTTACTGTCTAACGGTACACTCAGAGATGTTAATAATAATAAGAAAGAAAGGCTGTTATCAGGAATGAAACATTTAGAAGAAGAAGCGGAAGAGAACTATAATGTTTAGTTACGAATGAAGAACGGAACCTCATTGTAATTCTCATTCTTTGTTTAACGTGCTGTGGAGAGGAAAATAGAGTAATTATTAATTGTTTTTTTGTTGTACCTAATGATACCATAGTTGACAACGTTTATGAACGGTTTCCGATCTGTCGTGTTGACTATTTTATCCGTCCTGTTTACAATATTGCCAACAATACGGGACGTATTAGAAAATCTGTTTTTAATAACGAAATGGCTGTGGTTTTATTAGGCGGAGATGAGAACAAGAACATGCTTTATTCACGCGATATTGGGCAATGCTCTGAAATATACACACACAAAATTATACAGCGAGCCTCTGCGTTACCAACGAGTGACGTACATTCGTATCTAACGCCAATTAGTAATCGGTGGATTCGTTTTTACTTAAATTATAATAAATATAACAGTGCAGTAATAATGAAAATGAATTTACAGCAAAATATTTATAATTGAGAGAGAATGTGTGTGTATAGCTGTGAAAATATCAACGAATTTTAATAGTGACGACAGTGTGGCGTTGTTCTTCCTTAGGTCGACGAACTCCTATAACGTAGTATTGAGCGGCGCGCAAAGTGGCACGTGTGAAACTCGTTTTTTTTTCAGATACTGAGTGATACGAAGCTAGGTTCGTAAGCAAAGTGTTCGTAACCTTGGGAATTCATTTCAGTTTTTGAAAGTGCTAATAGTTTGTCTAAGAAATATGAAATTTCTCACATCATAAAGGAAACATTTTGTTTGTATGTGTGTGGGTGGGGACGTGGGGACGTCGGGACCTGGGGCCGGCATTGAATGGTAGAATAAGGCACTTTCATGCTAATGAGACCGATTAAGAGTTGAGCAACATTTCATGTAAGGTATGGATACATATATAGAAAGTGTTTATAATAGGTAGAAGGTTTTTGGGAATGATGTTTCCTTTTGAACGGGAATTCCTAAGCCTTAACATTCCTATTTCATTAGCTAGCATTAGGAACTACTCTAGATTATATATCTGCCTTTGTATTGGTTTTTATCAAAAAAAATCAATTTCCCCTCACTATATGTATACAAAAAAAAAATTACTGCATTTAATTATCTGCATCGTTCGTGTATGAAATGGTTGAATAATAGATAACGCTTACACCGATGTTACAACCACCATGTGATATTAGCTGATTTTGGGCCACGTTATCGATCGTCAACATATTCTCTACGTCACTAACTTTCCAAGATGGCCGCTTTGACGTAATTCCGAATCTTGAATTTTTAACAAGGAATACGAAATAAGGGCAAATCTCCATTTTGTGGAGTCACAAGAACCAGCGGCGACGTTTGTTTAGTAGTTAATAATTAGATCGTCACTTGTCGAAAACAAACGGCCTTGGAATATTTAACAAATTACCCCAGTTAACCCCTTGTCAATTTCCGTCACCTAAGATAACATGTCAATCAATCGTCTAAATAAAGCCGTGGTTTTTCGACATGTTCACAATCGAAGCAACGCGAATATCACTTCGCATATTTATACTGTACTGCAATAATTTATGCCACCTCTTGTCACTATTTCCACCCAAAAACTTCTTCTATATAAATACTCTTTCTAGTTGATAATATATTATAATTATCGAGTCAGCGAATGTAATATAAATGAACAGAGTTTTGCATAAAAAATCTAAAGATTTTTTGATGGTGAACACTGCTTTACATTGTAATGTAATAAGTTTAAATAAGGCCTCTGTGACAATATTGTATAGTATAATACAAGAGGAATATGAATAAATATAGCCGAGCTCTTGAGAACGACGGTAGCGGCGACCGAGATAAGAAGCAATGTTTCGACTTTCCAGCGCCGTATGCCGCCAGATAACAAAATTTGATCAACGTCACAAATACACCAATCAATAGTTTACTCAGGTACTGATTCCTGTTAGAACAATAATCTGTACCTGGATTGTGATGATAAGCTATTGCCAATGTCAACTACCTACAAACCAAAATGAATGACATAACGCAACTATGACTCAATTAAATCACTGAATTCTGTCCGAAGCAAGGGGGCATTTCAATCCAACTGGTGAAGGAATCCTGAAAATGTTGCCCTTTACCACTCGATGGTACTTCAACAATAAATTCCACCAGCAAATTAGCATTTAATTAGTTCATTTGGGTCTCTGCATTCAGACTCTTTCTCAATTCATTCCAAGACATTTTTAATTTTCTCGGCGTAAGTTTAATTTAAATACCCGAATAGCTTTGTACCATTTTAACAGAATAATTTTAATATGTATAAAGATTAAAAGCGTTATTTATTTATATTTCATTTGCAGCCTAAACACAGAGATTACAGATGTCTTTGATACAATAAAATATTTTTAGAGATGTATCTCTGAAATAGATAATATGATAGTATGTGCACTGAACCAGAAAAGTCACAATCTTCCCAAGTAAAAACCCGTTTAAAGTTGCACAATATCTCAAGTAAACTACCCTTTTTTACTAAAAACATTATCTTGAACTATAACTAAAGAATATTATTAACTGGAAATATAATATTTATATAGTTTATGTTAGTTTTATGACAGATTTTTATAAATTATTCACTCATTATAACTTTGGACAATAAACGCCATTTCGACGCAGGGGAAGGTGCGCATTTCGGAGAATTTCGGATTCCTGGTAATTGATGCTCAAACTGTACTTCTTCGACTCAACTGTTACACTACTGTAATTTAAATACGAGAAGATTTCTCAATTCAGATCGGATCGAATAACCCCGTCAAAAAAAATGTACTTTCAATTCTTTCTATATATCTTAGTGTATGACTACATTACATAGGCGGAGCTCGCAGGTAACATAGATGCTGAATAAATACAATATGAACTAAATACAGTACACAAACACAATTAGGAAAATGAAATTACTGTTTTCTAATATAGAGTACACAATGTAACATACTCTTAACATATAAGGTTGAACACAGCTGCTATATTATATATTCATCTAATAACTATTGTATAACAGCTTCATCATCATCTTAAACAGCAATCACTTTCAATTTGATAAAACAGCTACACTATGCTGTATATACAGACTACATACTACGCTGTTCTACTGTTCTATGCTGGTCTGTATGGTGTGAACAGTACTGTAGGTACGAAGCAAATAGAAAATTTCGGTTTCAGATTCGAGAAAACGTCTCCAATTAAAAATCAACACTTTTTAAAATTTCAGAATATTTAACTCAATTGAGTTTACCGACAAAGAAAATTAATAATTACGAATTAAGAGGGTATCTGAGACAAGCGTAAGAATAATAATCTGTAAGAAAAGTAACACTGATTTCTCGGGTTCGCCAATAAGACTTATATTGACTAGTGGTGCTTTAAATCTGTCCGTATAAAATAATAATGCCGCTATTATTTTATATATTTAGTACAATTGCATATGATATATATGTAACATAATTTAATATAGAATGATCAATATAAAGTAATATAGGTACTCCTACTTAAAAGTATCACTTGGTTATCGACCTCTCACCGTTATATCGACCGTTCATCACGCTTAGGACCTTTATCGTCCCTGTTGCATCAAAATTACGCGCATGTGTTTTGCAACCAAAGCACGAAGAAAATAATGCCGTTGGAACAGAACTTGATCGTTAAGCGAGGAGTATCTGTATATAAAATGAGTGAAAGTGTGAATAATCTGAAAATAACCCCTGTCTTGGATATTAAACTTATTTACTTTACAGTTAAAACACATAAAATATTTATCTATATATCGTTATCGAGATTTGGTAATATATTACTATTATTTGAGATTTAACGACTTGTAAATATGATTAAGTCTTTTATCACGATACCCGGCAGTTTTAGGAGAGAGAAATTAAAATGGCGATTAACTCACGTTATATTAATAAATATTTACAACGACTTACTAGTTTTAAAGTTTCAAAGTTTATAGTTATGATGTATACAGCGGACTTATATCAAACAGTCTTCCATTGGTTCTTATACCTGCATGCTATAGCTTTACATTAGTTCGTGTGTAAAATCTTGATAAATTTGATTGGGAGTACAAATAACGTTATTATAGATATTTCTATTCTGAATATAATAAAAAAAATATTTATACTTATTGTAATTCAGCATTAAACTTATGAAATCTAGAACATTAAAATATCAGAATAAAACATTGTGGATATAAAGAATTTAAAACCTATAAACTAATGACCTTTAGCAGACAATATTGACGAAATATTATTGTTGAGTCACCTTAATAGGAAATAGTCTAGTTGTCCCATACTTGACATTGATATATAGCATGTACTTGTGGCTGTATACAAGGTTCATTGTGGTTAACTCTGACATTGTTTGTATACTAAAGTCATTGACTTGACCCAGTCATTGGCTTGACTTGAAATGCTTGACTGAACTGACTCCACTTACCTCGAGTTGGTGAGATTTACTGGCTTGAGTTTTCATTCTGTAAATAATCGTGTGTGTACTTGAGTTTCATCATTTGTACATTTTTTCGAACCGCGAGTGTTTTCAATATCTAAAGTAAAAGAAAAGAAGAATCGTAGCATCGTAGCAACCAACCACTGTGACTCCAGTAAATGTATTATAAGAAACTGTGAACTATACTGTACATAGCAAATAGGCCCCAAATGCTGAACAGAATGGTAATTGAATATCAAGATGAAATTTAAAAGCAATCTATTGATTGGCCATACGTCTAATTGACACCAGTTACGAGTGGCGCAATCAATCTTGGGCTTCGTGGGCGTCACAGTGCTGTTGATGCGATGCATTAGTCACTCTTAAAAGCCGCCGTGTGACGATGTCCGAAGCAACTAACACGGCCCAATATACTGCGACGGGTTTACGAAAAATAACCCGTACCGTTCGGAGAATATTTTTCTGATCATAGCAGCCACTTTCTAGCTTCGTCGATACTATGTTTTTTTGGAATTGCGAGACCTGAACACGAAGAATTTGGTGTTTTTACCAACGTTATGTTTATTTTATTTTTTTAAATATTGACACAGTATTATTTAAAGGGTGTGAGACTCATATAGATCCATAAGTATGGTATACTAATATAGCGCAATTTGATCCATTTTTAATAGTAAATAGATAGAAATCAAACGTGATTTTATGGTCCAACCTATATATATATATTACTTATATATTACATGATTTCTTCTTATATATAGGAATAATAAATTCCAGCTATTCGGCTGTAAGGGGGTGATTCTGAGAACTCGTTTTCACTAGGATTGAGGAGGGTTGAGGAATAACCCAGTAAATAAATACATGACTCTAAACTTGAGGATATAATTTTTCTTGTGGGGAATCATATTCCATATAAATGTAATGGTATAAAAATGAATGAATCTTTTGCATTAAATACAGTTAGCTATACCAATAGTAATGAAATATCAGGAATCACGGCAAGGGTTAAGAATCAATTTTCCCATGGTGTACATCTGCTGTGAATCCAGGGGTCTGCCGATTGTCAAACATTACAACGAAAAGACGATAAGGCGGTTGGACAAATCATACCAATAACCGTCACTCATTTGCCCCTGTTTACGGTCGCGGCTTCGTTCGTTACGTTATTGCTATTCCTAGCATCGCCGTCGCCGTTTCGTCCTTTAACGAACACTGTATACGCAATCGTTGACGAAAGCTATTTTTGATATTTCTGGGAGGCGCCGACTTCGAGTGGGGAGTCTCACGATTGCCTGTACTTTGTATGACAAAAGAAAACAGCGGCGAAGAAATTACAGTATACTACGCACAGGGTTTCAAATAAACGGGCTTTAATGATCGTAGAAAGCTGCCGGAATTGTGACTTGTGAGGTTCTTTAGAGCTGTCAAGAATTTTGACTGAGAACAGAAACTATCAATTAACGAAGTTGTCTACTTCATGAAAATGGAAATGACCCACTGTTGACCGTTGATTCAGACCAGGGGTCTAAACTACTGCCCGCCGGTATCTGATATATATATATTCTATTAAAATTATACTTAAAAAAAATTTAAACAGATCAACTGCGTAAAATTGTTAATTTAGAGGTTTTTGGTAGTAAAGCAGTAGCACATCTCCATTATTTTGAATCATATCATGCTGACTACCCAATAAGATTAAAATATAACTTAGATTATATTACGCAATCATTTATAAATTGAATTTCTTTCTCTGGTCAGCGACGATGTGTAAAATCAACGATGAGACCCATATACCAATAGGTTTGACCCCCGATGCATAGAAAGCTTATACTAGCAAAAGAACGGTAGGACTTTTAGCACGTACTCAAGAACGATAGATATTTGAGCGTCTGTGAACCGATTCGGCATAACATTAAATTAGTGTAATGAAGCAATTAATCCTCGTACCGATTGTATTCGTGACATATTAACAATGTCGGCTTCCATGCGACGATACACAAATACGGAAGGATCGATAAGCCCTTACGTAGTTTACTGATGACAAAGGATTGTTTTAGAGCTTCCTAAATGACATTTGCTTGGAAGATAGTATTGAACATAGTGACCGACTAGAAGCGATTCTCGTAACGGCCACGAACATGGTTGCAGTACCCTATTCATGCAGCTTGACAGACTGCCTGCTGGGTGAATATGTCTAGCTCTAGGACACGGAGATGGCTTTATCCAAGGCTTGAACTCGAAGCCTCGCTCGCATACAATGGCTACTTAACACTTGCTAAATGACAACGCGAAGCAAGTTCGGGCGAGAGGATCTAGCCTGCCATCTTGTGGATATATTTTTTTGATACTCTACAAATGCGAATGATGACTAATAGAGGATTTATTGGAAGACTTCCACAAGAGCGGGAATGGAAACATTGAGAATAAAAGGAATAACCTATACAGACTTAAGTTTGTATTTAGTTTTAAATTGAGAATTCAAATGTAACCCCTTCGAAGTATTGAATTAATTTTCGTCAATGCGTTTACAATCCTAAACTCAAGCCTACAAATTTAAAAAGGATTCAAATTCGAAACATTCAAACACTAAAAACCATTGACCTAAAAATCATAATCAAAAATTTGCTTCAGTGCATGAAAATGTTGGCAAGGTATGCATGCATAATTCAAATGCATATTACCTGCCGGTGTAATATAAAAATAATGATAAAAATGGCAATAAAGCACAATGAGTGATAGAAAATCAATAAAAACACAGCGAGTGTTCAGAAATCATTACAGTAAAAGTAAAACCAAAAAACCAAAAATTTATATGGCTACGTATCCATTCTGCCTTTTTCGAGACCGAACCATTTTTAGGTACAACATGTAAATTCCACCACATATAATGACTAGTGTTGGACAACCAATACCAGCAAAAAGCATGCATATAATCAGAGTGGATAAATTATCCTTTGGTGCAATGCCATAACCAATTGATAAAGTCCTGCAGTGAAAAAATAAATCACGCTTGATGAAACGTATATTGGAATACGAGAAGGTATTTTAAAGAAACTCACCAGCTGAGATAGTCAGTAGCAGCATAGAAACCATCGTCGGGATGACCGAAAGAGACTGTCATGGATGATATTTGCATTGCATGTAATGATTTCAGGGAGAAGTAGGCACATAGAAAACGATTTTTCATAACACCTGAAAATCATGGGAAAATAATATATCTAATAAAACTTTGAAAGAAATACCAAATATCTATCTAGAAAACACAAACTTATATATAGCACACACCTTGATATTGACTTGAATTAGAGTATACAGCATTCAAATGGTCACTAACAACATCGGTTGAATATTTTCTTACATGATCAGGGCTAGTATAGCTGACCTGCAAACACCAACAACAAGAAAGAAATATTCATTACTAATGCTGAGAAAAGATCAAACAAAATGCTAAGTAATCATCAAAAACATACTGCTTTCCACTGACTAAACGTATCATCCAATGAATGGTCATGACTAGGAGCCGACCACATCAGTTTTTCCATGGTGAATACGGACGGGGAGTACTCATCATTAACGTTTCCTATCAGATGCTGTGAACTCGTAGATCTCGATCCAAACATTAAAACTCCAAGATAAAATCTGGAACAAAATATATATATATTAAGACAAATAACATTCAATGCTTCAATAATATCCCTTTCACACTGGTTTATCATTTTATGGATAGAAATTGGGTTACGCCCTGTCAAGTAGATCACTGTTTTATCAGCCACTTGCTTATCCGAAGCAGATCTTGAAACAAAAACATTCAAGCATATTGGCTATAGTTTCTTTGCTTCAACACCAATTCGTTAATTGGGCGAACATGTTACGAACATGTTATACTCTATAGAGCGATCGCTGAGGTTTATAAATGACATCATCATAATATCCAAGTACGGTAAATAAGATTTCAGGACTGGTTGATGATTGCCACCAAAAAACACAGGATACAAGGCAAGTATCTTTTCATCAAAGTTACAATGAAGAAGTATAGAACAAAATCAAATTATCTGGGTATATTTTGAACTACAATTTACTACCTTGAGCCCGTTCCCCTTGAAAGTAAATTGTTTAAAATCACAGTCCAATCTGAGGAATTTTCATTGTGAGGTAGTCTTGGCAATTCAGACGAGCGTCCATTCATTGCAAACGGAGAGAAGTTTATAGAAAAGCTGCTTTTTGATGAGAACGTATTTGGATATTTCTTTGTAGATCCCTACCAGAGAACATAACTGAATATGTTAGTATTTCATTCAAGTATTTCACTGAATAAATTCATCAGGTTATATGACAACATCATCATACTTTTATACAGGACATATTTGCTGAGTGAGGTATATTGACGTTCCAGAGAAAGTCTTTCAAATCAATGGGTTGAAAGGCAAGTCCAGCATGGATATTTGCTTCATTATTTGTGTCATTGTATTCCAAAATCTGAATTGTTAAAAAGAGATATTAAGATATTATTTAGGAGCAAAACACATCTCCTGTATCTATTGGATGACACGACATTTATATTTAGTTTGAGTCGAAGTTAGGTACATTTTTACCAAACTGACTCCACAGTCTTGGACACCAAAAACACTCAGAAACAGAAATTGGAGTCTCAGTCCCTTGTGGCCTATCAACAAACTAATGGACTTGTAAAGAACTGGGTACACAGAGCTAGGAGATACAATTATCTATTGACAGTCACAAAAACGACTGGTTACTCACCTGATTAAACACGAAGACATTTTGTATTTGTGAATTGACTTCCTTGCCTGATGTTGATTGTAATCTTATAGCTCCAGTGACATTTGCTAACGATCCAGACAGCAATCGTGGCCAGTCGATCTTCAAATAAGAAGAATTGTCGCTGCTCCTGAGCAACAGGAGTGTTGGCGGGGAGGATCCAATTGTTGAAAAAATATAGTGCAAACTGTCATGGTGGCCCTGAATAATATATCGTAGTTTACGATGAAAAAAAAAATAAAGATTATATAAGAGAATGCCAGAATAAAGAGATATTGATTGCTGGAAAATTTGTGGGATCTAATAAAGAGAAAAAATTTAAGTTTTATTATGCCTTAATGCATGGATAGGACTAAGATAAAATGCAACTAATGGGGGAAATGACTTTCGAAAGGTGATGGGTAAATAAACAATTCTTATTACAAAATAATTTTGATATCTATTCACATAAATTATATACCTGAGCTCTTGCATAGACTATATGGGTAGAAGTTCCATTCTGTTGGTGACAGAGCGTTATGTTGCATCCAGGATTGTGTAAAACTGTAATCTACAAGTAACGAGCAAGTTTTGACTGATATACAATGTACCAAACAAGTTTCAGACAAATCGGAATTCGAAGACTTTACCTCTATGAAATACTTATTTCAAAATATCCACATACCTTTCTTACGTCTTGGTGCTCAGCAAACGTGATAAAATTTCTTGCAGTCAATGATAAAAGCACAAATTTAAAAAAATAAACGACTAAAGAACATCTCCACATCGTAAACAAAAGAACTAAAGCAATGAAGTTGAATTTACAAACTCGAAATGTTTTTGTCCTCGGAATACCACTGTCAATCTGCCAGAATATTTGGTTACAAATCAGTAATTCTGAAACGAGAGAAATCCACTGATATTAACCCTTTACACTCGTATAAAAACAACGCTAAATATAAATATTTACCCTCGATTTTACGTACTTTTCAACACTC